>JAWQFJ010002800.1:88277-105777 GCA_034096865.1 Theodoxus fluviatilis
CAGAAAATAGAGCAGACATTTCTACAGCTTCATTATGAACTCTACTAAATTTCACAGGAGACATGTGCGTTTATTTGTCTGAGATCAGATCTACAGACTGAACTACTTAGTAACAATTAGACAGTCTGAACAACATCCTACTAAAGCATACTTTGAGAGACTACAAAATGCTAATATCATAGCACACATTTTCTTTCAATTGGGCGAAGCTACTATAGAAATTCAGGTTCCACTCTCGTGCAGGAAGTCGAGGAAATTGATCATGAGCCTCAACAACAGGTCCAGGGAACTAAGTGACATTGACAATTCGTCCCCTCCTTCTTGAGGTGTGAACTGTTTCCTTTCCAAATATCCGTGTCCATCACACATTTAGCAGCTCACTATCGAGTCCATAGACAACTTGAGACTCTACCTCAGATCACTTTACTGACGCACTTCACAAGGCGACACGTCAGATGAGAAACAAAAGCACAGCACAGGTATCAAGAATCAAAAAGGCTTACTCACAAAGTATCAGGTCAGAGATGAGAGGATGTCACGACAGGGCTACGAGTCAGAGGCAAAGAAGGGGTAGGTGATGGAGTCCCTCCGTCCCCGCATTTAGTACCCAGGGAACAGCGAGGCTGTCAGCAGGCTCAATGGCGAGACAGGGACGAGAGACAGAGACGGGATACAGGATGTCCGCAGGCCTCTTCTCCAGTTACAGCCATGCTGGGGTGTGGCCCCACACCGTAACATCCTCTCACAGCCCCACCCTTCCACGTCTCACGCCCAGCCCACCCTTCTACCCACGTACCCGTGCGTACCGTCAACGTGTGTCATTCCTAATGTATCACTAATACTTGTACATGCCTCTGTTATGACATTTGCCTGAACTTGCTTTCTACGAATTCGTTGATGTACATAATTGTTCTCTCTGACTCGTAATATTCCCATCAGAACACGCAATGTCCAAGTACATGTGTATAAAAAAGCTAAATATACGTCCGTGTGGGAGATTGCGTGCAGCCCCGCCTGCTATCTTTTTGTGTGTGCGCGTAACTCAGCCATCCCTACCGCTCCCAATATCTGCATCTCGTCTCAATCTTTTTCAAAGATATGTTCGTGTCTCTGTCTCCATCTGACTTTCCGCTCGTCCGTCCGTCTGTCTGTTCGTCCGTCTGACCGCTCGTCTGTGTGTGTGTGTGTGTGTGTGGTTGTGTGTGTGTGTGTGTGTGTGTGTGTGTGTGTGTGTGTGTGTGTGTGTGTGTGCCTGCTTGTCTGCCTGTGTTTACGCCTCCGAGTATACAGGTATGATGCATGCCACATAAGACCTTTGTTCCCTCTTTTGAGTAACGTGCTATCCTCAGATCTAGATCAATCGATCATAAACAACTGCTGCCCTTTTTGTGAGTTCCTTGCCATATTCTTTATTGCCGCTACGCCCTCGTAGAAGAAATGAGCCACTTCTCAGAACAAGGTTTACTCAAAATCTTATCATTTCACTCATTGCCAGCGATGGACGATTCAAAATAATCAAAGTAAACATCAATTCTATGTGATTGCCTCTGTCTTTGTGATTACGTGGGGACAAACAAAATACTTCAGTTCCTGCACGACACATTACAAATCGTGAATGTCCTGTTCTTGCAGTGCTTTCGCGTTATTTGTCTGTCTGATGCCGACACTTGAAAGCCAAACACATTTCTGATCTCAAACCAGAGCAGTGGATCATCTTTCACCTCTACTACGACTGCGCACAAAAAGCGCGTTAAATATAAACCTTATATGTCGACACTCGAACGTACAGCTCACAATGCCGTACTATACACCTAACAATATTCACTTCTGCACAGTCATTCTCAGTTTGAGCATGAATCGAAACAAGGATGGATATTTTCTTTGACAATCACTAAACACATCTTTATCATTGTAACTCAGAGTAGTCGAGCAGAAAAGTATTTGCCCTGTGTCATAGAGTTACAGTCGAAACAATCATCAAAGAAGTAATATTTCGATGATGTATACTGTCAAACACGAATGTATTAAAAAGCAGTGGAAGTCAGATCGGTATCTACAGATGTATTGTTTGTTTGTCCAATTGACGAACTCTTAAAAACACACCAACAAACATCTCGAGCCAGTCTTTCTCCAACGAGTTGATATAGTGATCCATGGTGCTGTGAGATGGAGATACTGAGACATTAGAAAGCCATTTGCCCAAAGGAGATAACTCACCCTGGCATTATACTTTTATAGTTGATCACACCCAGTTCAGTGAAGCAATCTACCTGCGTCATGCTACGTGATCATCCCATGCCCAAGTGCAGGTCTGAGTTGCCAACGAGGTGCAACACTAATTCCTACGTATTATCAGACATCTTCCAAGTAATTCAATGTTTTCTTTTTCCCAGTGACAAACAATCAGGGAGCCAATTCCAATTAATAGCAAGCGAGTGACTGAATGATTACACTTCAGATATACAACAAAGAAAGACGTCTCTAATAAAATCCACCCAGGTTCTAATATCAATGTAAAAACTACAACAACAACAAACTATTCTAACATGTAGATTCTGGATATTATGCGAAAGGAAGACCATTTTTTTAAATCCATGAAGGTTAGACCCTTCCCCTTGGCCCGATGAATAAAAAGACACTGAATAAATATGTATAAAAATGTCCTGGGCCATGTCAGTCTCGACGTCCTAAACCAGCGGGAGGTCGAGTCCCCCACCGTATGCCCATTTCAACCTGACTTGCAAAGATTATCAATGTGTCGTTGACGGCTCAACCTCTCCGCCCTCTACAGGGAAGGATACGAGGGCAGGGGCACACCCACTGTACAAGACATTGTGGCTGAACATGGTAACGCGGCACATTAACACAGGAGCACACTGGAACAAGGGAGTTAGTCAGAGGCACAGTAGAAGCACAGTGGAGTGCGGCAACAAGAGCTGAAGCACAGAACATGGATTTAAGGAGCAGTATGTGGAAACGTGGAAACACAGTAGAATAAAAAGAACACAACAGCTGAACCACGGGATTACAGTAGCAAGTTTTAGATGCACAGTAGGTAGAGACAGAAGCATTGAACCCAGAGACAGGATCGCAACGGTACACATAACACGGTAGATGGACAAAGACGTAGGAAGTGGACATAGGATGCAAAACGTACACATGCAATCAGTACGTTGACACAAAGCACAGTAAACAGACACAAGCCATGGTAGACGGAAAGCACAGTGCGTGATGGACGACGCATTAAACAGACCCAGCAACACGGTAGTTAGAGTCAGTAACACGACAGAACGGAGATAGGAGCAGGGTAGATGGACAAAAGAGTAAATGGACAATGCAAAATAAGGGCTACGAAACACGGCAGCTGGACACGGAACGCGATACACGGAAACAGTAACACAGCAGATGGACACTAAAGCAGAAGGAAGAGACAGCAACACCTTAGGATGCAGCAGAAAAACCACAGCTGAACTCGAGACTGCTATAGCTGTAAACAGGGAAAGTAGGTGGCTCGGTAAGTCTAGGCTGGGTGGTGGCCCGGACTTGGACTCATTATTGTCTTCAGCTCAGCGAAGCGTAGATGGAAGAAGGAAAGGGAAGGGAAGGGGCGCATACATCGAAATCCTCCGCCCCCTCGCTGGGAAGAGAAAAGCCGTAAAGAGACAATAACCTCTCCCTCTACCTCAACCCCTCACACCCCCCTTCCTTTGCCTCAGTTACTGCCGCCAACCCTGACTGGTTCAGGAGAAATGCGGTCATAAAAATAAACTGTAACGCACTTGGATTCTTGGAATTCACATTAACGCGAATCAAAGCGGTGGCATTGCTTAGTGTTGGATGCAAGGGAATGAGGAGAGTGCGCCAGTAATTGTGGACCACAGGAAATAAAGTACACGCACCTGACACGTCGGCTTTGAGGTTCAGTCTGATGTGACTTTCACGAATGAAATGGTTGAGAGATTTTGTGGACTTTGTATTGTAAATGTGTCTAGACTGATGTAACTAGGTATCGCTTTGTAAAAGATGCAAGTTATCAACTGATCGCTTTATGCTTTTGGCGACGCCTGCGCAAGTCTAGAGAAAAATACATTCATTAAACATGTTTCCATCTACTTCATAATGCAGACATCTAACGAATTCTGCGCACAAAAAAGGGCAAAGATGAATCCTACATTTACAGTTCAGTGACAGATCGTGACGTGGTGTTTGATAAAGTTATTTCTGTCTACCTCACACCATTCAATTTCATACAGCAAGACGTCAGAGAAACAAACAGCAAGGATCTAAAGACACTCGGCTTTTGTTCGCCATTCAAAGGGTAACTCTTTTGGTTTCAGTGACGTCAAGGAAGATTGATCCTTGAATCATTCGGCATCAAGGATCAAAGAGGATCAGTGGGGGATCTCCTCCTTACCTCTTCTGGTTGGGGAAGAGGAGCAAGGGTAGCGCCCTCGGTGACGGTGCACCATCCATATTTCGTGGGCCCCCTCGTCTCGAAAGGAATCCACGAAACGTTGCCGCAAAGTTGCACGACTGGATGCGAAACGACGAGAAGACTTTACGTTGAAATCCTCGTACTTACCGAGCGTCAAGCTGTGCAGACAACCTTACACAGCTGGGTTGTGAGAAGAGCACGCGATAACGTTCAAATCCCTATAAGTATTTTGAATAATTAATTCTTGCAGTCGACAGTTCCTTGCTTCACAATAATTTTCTAACGAAAACAGTGCACGAGTCACCAGCACTAAACACATCTATCACATTTCTTCTCAAATCATCCCGTCGACGCCTGCGATGCTCCTGTTGCGCTGCAACTGTTTAGTTTCTGTGCGCGAATGCGAGTAAATTGAAACAAGGTCCCAAACCTAACACGTCCATGCACGACCAAACACCACAGTGGGCGCTGGGGTACACGGAGGGGAGGGGCGAGGTTCGTTGAGCTCAGGGGCTTGACCTCAGGTTAAGGATTTCCTGGATCAAGGCTGAAATCCTACAAGAACCTCTGCAGAGCCAGGCATGGGTGTAGGTAATCGTATAATCGTAGGCGCGGGGTTTTGTCTCGTCTTGGCATCAAATTACCGCCATCAACTCCTACGTCAGACACACCTGCAAACCTTGGAGTCAGTCGGAATGGAAGGTATAGCTCTGTGGTGGTCGCAGTGCGGGACACTTTCCCTAAATATCACTCTTCCATGAAGAAGTAAGCCTAGAATCAAAGGATCCCACAGACAGCCACAAAAGAGTTTTAGAGTCGAAGTCTATCCAAGGTGTTCTTTTGTATTGCGGTATAAAAAAGACTGGCGAAACATTCTGTTTGGTGACCGAATGGCTCATATCGAATACTTGCCCGCACGGTTACATTTCCTCAAGCAACACGGTACAGTTCTACCTTACAGAGAAAAACGAAAGGTTAAATTAGACTCTAATATATCAATGCCAATGCGGTTCTAATCGCAGAAGTTTCTCTTGTTTGAGATTCAAATCTGCATTTGATCAGGCATGGAAACCATTTTTTTTATTAGACCAAGAATTTAGCGCCTTCGGACTTGGAAAAGACAATTGTTGTTGGTTTTTTACTCTCGGAAAACGATAGATGCACATTTCTGTTATAGCGGGACTACTCAAATCAGTCGCAGAGACATGTAATCGATAGAAAATTTACTGTGTATCATAAATAAGACATCAGCCTTGGGACTGCCCTAATGCCTTACACTCGTTGGGCCTCGTCAAGAGCTAGACAACTTCAAAGCTCTTGCTGAATGTTACGTGGGCCCTCTGGCTGTTTCCCTCTAGGCTCCAACCAGTCCACAGCCTGTCGGACAAATAGACCTGTTGCCAGTCGTGGTGTTGATGCTGCGGAGCCATTAGGTCCGTGGCAGTCCGAGCCCTTACAATCCTATCTCCTGCCAGATCTGTGTAGCTACAGGGAAGCTGTGAAGGCTGGTACACGCAAAGCGCCCTGTAACCCATCCCGGTGGGAAAGGGGGAGGTGGGGTCCGAAATAATGAGAGCAATGTGGATCAAACAGGACGTGTTGATTCACTCAGTATTAATACCCCGCACTCTGAAATCCCACGCTGGTTGTTTACCATGAGATCCTTTTTTGACCTTCCAGTTTTGATTCCTTCAATGGTTAATGTAGCACGTCACTCACAACACATTTAGTAATTTAATAGAACTCATCGGATGAAGATCCAGATGAGAAGTGTTTCTCCAGCTAACTGCAGAGGCTCGAAAATGAACTCCTAGATTTAATCATAATTATGTCACATCCTGCTGAACATAACAGTTGGTAAGCTCTTAAAAGTCCGTCGATTCCCCATCACAGAACGCATTCAGGAACATATCAATGTCTATCTCTGGTGTTTCAGGGAAGACGACACACGGAAGCCCACCTCAGATCTTAGAGCATTCACTGCACGAGATCGCGTCCCTTGCCCTCAGGAAGAAAGCAAGACACGGACTGCCCGCCTGGAGTTTAATGCACCCATGGCAGAGTTCCAATGCCAACACGCAAACTATCAAGGGGTCACATTACCGTGACGACTGAAAAACAAATTCATCGCCGGCCATCAACATTCTCAAAGTTAAAAGCTTTTACAAATACCGCAATGAAGCGCCAAATTTTTCTTTATGATTCGTCTATACATGTAAGTGACCAAAGTGGTGTTTTTGTTTCTTTCAGAGCAACAATTTTGTCTGGACGTTTCATAAGCAGCGGCAACGAAAACAAAGCTGACTTAGAGCATTCAAGCGCGGTCGTTGCTCAACAACAATGTGATCAAATCTTCCATTGCCGATTTCCGATTAGAGTTAATCCCGTCTTACAGAGCCGAAGAGCGGGCAGGAAAGATAATCGCATTGGTCCCACTGAAAACGCTGCTCGGTTGAGGGAATACTGACCAAACCAGCCATTTAAATGCGATCTATGTTAAAAGCTCAAAGGTCAGGGGTCGTGTCTCGACTGCGATATGTCTAGTGTGAGTCTTTATTGCACTTCATTGTTTGTATTTATCAAGAGGAGGAGGAGGAGGAGGAGGAGCAGGAGCAGGAGGAGCAGGAGGAGCAGGAGCACGAGGAGCAGGAGAAGCAGGAGGAGGAGAAACAGGAGGAGAAGGAGCAGGAGGAGGAGGAACAGGAGGAGAAGGAGCAGAAGCAGGAGGAACAGGATGAGAAAGAGCAGGAGCAGGAAGAACAGGAGGAGCAGGAGCAGGAGCAGGAGGAGGAGGAATAGGAGGAAAAGGAGCAAGAGGAGGAGGAACAGGAGGACCTGGAGCAGGGGAGGAGGAACAGAAGGAGGAGGAACAGAAGGAGAAGGAACAGGAGGAGAAGGAACAGGAGGAGGAGCAGGAGGAGAAGGAACATGAAAAGGAGGTGAGCAGAAGGCGGAGCAGGAGGAGGAGCAGAAGGAGAAGGAACATGAAAAGGAGGAGGAGCAGAAGGCGGAGCAGGAGGAGGAGCAGGAGCAGGAGGAAGAGGAGGAGCAGGAGGAGGAGCAAGAGCAGAAGGAAGAGGAGGAAGAACAGCAAGCCTTCATTAGAGTTTTTCACATTATCTTCTTCAAATAGAAATCAAAATCTGCGAAATAAACACACACAAGCTTAAGGACAACGAGTTTGCCAGGAACAGGAATGTTTCATAGACGTAAAAGGCCACATGGACGAAAAATCAAAATTAAACATGGAAAAAAAACTCTTGGATGAAAGGAATTTGGCGTTGAAAATTGAGTACCACAACGTTACGTCTGAAACCTGAGCCAACACACAACCGCCGCGAATCTGGGGACATGGCAGTCTCAAGGCCTTGGCAGATCCTTCAGCCTATACTCACCTCGCTCCAGCTGGGGCAGGGTCGGTCCTGAGTTAGTCCACAGAGCAAGCCGGTAAGTTTGCACCTCCAGGAGCGGCCTGGACGTCCCGTGGACCCACAGATAACTAATTCCCCAAATTGGGACGAACGCGCTGACTCTTCCCCCCGCCCTCCTTGGTCGCCTCACGACTTCAAGGGACTCTTGACGTGAGGCCGCCTTAGGCAGATAAGAGCGAAGGAAGGTGCAAGTCCCTGACCGTCCTTCTTGTGTTTGGTCTTCGCCTTTGGATACAGGGGACCATAAACACTGGACCATACATTTCTCTCGCTCCAGTTTACTTCACCGACATGCAAAGTGGGGTATCTCTTAGATGAGACGATTTCCTTTTGTGGAGTGTAGTGAATGCTTCTTTTCGCTGTAGATATTGAAGTCATGGCTGTGGTAAAGTTTCTATCACCATACTACATCGCTGTGTTTCAAAGTCAGTGTGGTCAGTAAGACTCGAGATAGCGTCACAATAATAAACAGCCCATGTCCAGTCAAGCGGCAAAGTCTTTTAGATACATACAATGCTAAATCAATGCCTCTGTGGTCGGTGCCAATTATTTCAAATATCAGTTCATTGTTGAAGCATTAAATAATTAGCGTTGGCTCATCTCCTCTGCACGTTAAGACAAATATGTTCGTGTTTGTTGAACATGTGAGGGGACAAAATCTGACTGCACAGTGTGTGTGTATGTTGTGTTAAAATAGTGTAATCAACGCACACAGAGACATTACGAGGACAAAGGAAAAAAACAACAACACGGAAATATTTTTGGTGTGACCTAGCAAGCAGTCTATGACATTCACAAATATCTTAACGCCATGCAAAACAAGTGACCTAAATTAATCAAGTCTTATTAGATCAGTTTACTGGTGCAATAGTGTTGATACGTACATGTATTTCCACTGGCCTTTAAAATCCGATGCAGCTTATCTCAACGGTCGAAAGGAAAACAACTGACACGAAACATCATCGCAATCAACGCAGACATTTCTAACACTCCCTTTCCCGCGACAGGAAATGACAAAGAAAACATGCATTGATATAATTGCTTAATTCAAATGGCGTAGCCCGCACCCACGTGACTAATGACGTCAGGAGACGCTGGTGAAGGTGCGCATATGTCGGCCTGTAACTCCGACGAGATATTCTCCGCAGATAGGGACAAGCGTTTATCGTCATTCACCCGAAAAGTCCGCCTTCCGTGACACCCAGAGAGGCACGCTATCTATCCGGATGGGACGACAACGTTCTCGAGGGGATCTCTTCCTCTGGCACCCGTAATAAAAGTGCGCCACCCCATTGTGGTTCGTGCGCCTTATCACCGGTAGGTGAAGTTGGATGTTGACAGAAGCGCTATCGGCGTGTCCACTCGTTTCCCCCGTGGCCCGAGCCTGAGATGGCCAAGCTCCCGGCATCCTCTTTGCTGTTCGGACGACACGGCGGTGTATGGGGAGAAACTTCCCTTTAGAAAATTATGTACCGCTAGAAGCTGTTCCCGGATTGGTTGGTTGTAGGGAATAAAAAGCGTGATGGCCCAGTTGTTCGATTAATGATGTCAAACTTTAATGGAAAAGAGAATTATGGAGGATTTTGTGAGTGTACATATTGGGCTCAACAAGACATCAGCAAATACGAATTCAAAGCATGCACTCTTTGCGGGAGAAAAATACGCGATTTAGTCTTTATTATCCATAAACATGCGCTCAAGAAGAAGAAGAAGAAGAAGACAAAGAAGAAGAAAAAGAAGAAGACAAAGAAGAAAAAAAAGAAGACAACTAACGTTAAAAGCAAAACATTGATGAAAGTAGGATGGTCACACATATACCAGTACACAAGAAACATTGAAATTTTATATTGACCCATCATAGTGTTATCGGATCAAATCACCTTAAACACTTTAAATGATAAATTTAAAGAACTCAACAATCAGGAGTTTTGGGGTGTTTCTTTTTTTGGTACTGCGCTTTATAATTAACGATATTTAACCTTTACATGAGCTTCATTTTCCTTCATATGCATATGCTTGGGATAACAATTCGGCTGTAACCGGGAACCAAACGAAAAACGTCCAATCGTTGAACGTAAACTCATTGGTTTGAGCATCATTTCTGCTCTGCGATTGCCAAGTAAGCAACTGATGTTAGAGGAGAGAAAAAAATCTCAACAACGTAAAGGCGTCAGGGTAGAGTGCTATTGAGAGAACTTGAAATAAATCACAGCAGTTCTTCTATGTCCTGTCGTCTCTCCGAAGAGGAATGCGGAACGTCTACGAAACTGTGAAATATGAGAGGGCAGGAGTCGGGTAAGGTCTCTGGTTGTGCGGTGTTGGCAGTCATGGTACAGAGCTCAAGGAGACCTAGCTCACCCTGAGTCATGCGATGGATACATGTGCGAGTGAAGGTTGCGGTCTTATATGGAGGATAGTGTGCACAGCGTTACATGAGGACTGTGAGAAAGTCGCGATACGTTGCAGTCAGGTCAGGAAGAATATGATCTCCTCTTTGTATTGGTAGACGTATGTCAGACGGAGAAGCACGCACGCATGGACGCACAGACACACACGCATGCAAGCACGCACACACACACACACACAAGCATGCACACACACACACACGCACATACACACACATACACGCATGCACACACACACAAATATACACACACACACACACGCACATACACACACATACACGCATGCACACACACACACACACAATTATACACACACCACACACACACATACACAGAGACACATGCGGGCAAGTAGAGATTCTGAAAAGATAGAAGTACAAGACTATGGACAAACTGTATTTTTATTTCTTTAAAAAGGACCTTTTTCTAGTTTCCATGTATTAGGGAAGTTTGCCCCACGCCTATGAAGGGAAAAGGAGTTTATGACAGTCGGACATAGGAGAAAAACACATGGTCAATTACAGATTTACATTCACACACGCATACAGTGGTAATGTAAACCCCATCTACAAAGTACTTACTACCTTTAATATGCACCTTATTTGGCAAAGTCTCTTTTCGTCTTCTCATCCTTCCAGCTCATCTGTCCATCTTCGAACTCTTCCATCTCCGTATTAGTATTCCTGTTGTTCCTGGTTCGCCAGGAATGTGGCGGACAATGGCCTGGCAAATACATTGACAAGATAAGACCAGACAAATGGGGGATGTAGGAGAACCTGTCCTATAGAGGCAGAATGATATAGATCAACAGTGCTACAGGTGTCCTCTTGTGCCGCGTTATAAATCAACTCCTTGCCTTCTCGGAGAATCTCGAAGTGAGAGTGAAAAGTAGCTGGTCACGATGTTGAGATATCTACATGTGTATGTACTTTTTCTGAGCGTCTTATCTCTGGACAGAATGTGTGTTCCCCTCACGCCATATTAAGTAAACAGCTTTCTGCAGATTACATGAGGAGCAATTTAACATCAACAAACGAAAACACAGGAATCTGACAACATATGCTATATACGTTGGCACACATCATGGTAGTCAGCTAAACAGTAGACTTCTGTCCAATTTCAAAGTCACTATGAGAATGGTTTTTGTTTTTTAGACTTATGGTGACTTTTTCTTTCTGCTTCATAAGGACGTAGACTCTTGCCTTGGTGGAAGCACAACTGGTACGAGTCCGCACTTCTAACCCTTGTCCTCAAGCACTCCTCGGTACTCGAACATGTGCCAATCCTTCGCTAGTCCTGGACGTTGAACCAGCGCTTCAGAAACACTCCTGTTCTGGAATCCCTTGCAAGCTCACGGCAACCACACCAAATATTAGCTTCATGTTACGCCCATGAAGTGTCTCCATTGAAAGCTTCTAGGGTGGGATGGACTTCACTCGCTGGCTTGGCCTACTTTACTCTCTTAACCTATAGTACTGCATAGGAGGCATCCCTGAACGTTCAAGGATCTCACGCGGCACAGACGTAGTGTTGACTTTCAGGGCGCTGGAAGACATAGCACAAGGAGGAGGAGGAGGAGGCTATCTGGCTGGCCCTCTCATTAAGTCTGGGTATGGTTTCGGATGACGAGGTATGCAAATAGCAGAGACAGCAGTCTCGTCCCTGTTGAATCTCATCACTCTACCTCTAGGCCACAGGCTCTGAAATGCGATCATCCTCTCGTGTCGAAGAAGAAGAGGGATAATTATCACGCCAGACGTATGTCTTACTCGTGAGAAAACTCTGCTCCAAGGCAGATGCACATCAGAGATTGTGGCAAAAGAAAACCCTCAGGGTGAACTTCACTGGAGAAGACTTCAAAAGTACACAAGCACATATTTTTTAAAAAGTAGTGCCTAATTTGGAAGTGAACACATTAAGCAGTGACTACGAGTATGAGTTGGCAAGTTTCAACAAAAATGTTTACGCATGCGAAAGATCATTGCTTGAGTGGAATTTTTCTCTCAAATCAGTCGATCTTTACAAATTATTTTGTATTAGCTGTGCAATTCTAAATAGGAATGTGCCACTAAAGACCGGATGAAAGTGCAGCATATAAGATGATGGTATATATGAATCAGGTCCATCAAATCCGAGGCACGTTTTGCGATAAAGTTGGAAGAAAAACAGTTTGGGCCAGGGTAAATATATGCAAACGTCCTGAATTCGTTATGTCAATGCATGGAACGCATTCACCCTAAACCAAGAGATGGACAGTAATTCTCCCTGCAAGGGCAATCAAATGGAACATACATCCGGTCCCAGGGAGTTAAAACCGCTTTTGGCGACAGAAGATAAAGCTTTTTTAAAACCTAGTTCTCCCTCTTCCTCCTCCCCCTCCTTCTCCTCATTATTACTATCATCATCATCATCTTCTTCATCATCACTACTACCACCAAAAAGATCCACCTCATCCTTTGCTCGAACACCCCCCCCTCCCGCACCGAGAATTTATCAATAAATGGCTTCAAAATACGCATTAGTTTCAAAGCTTTATTTCAACTGCATCTGTAATTTGAAGCTGCTGTTTTGTTCAATAATTCAAAACGTCTATTTCTCGCGAGAAGAATAGAAATATGTGCAGTGTGTTGTCAGGCATAACTCTTCTTTCAAAGCTGAATTTAAATTTCTTTGCAGGTACATTGCACATTGAAAAACAAAAGACAACCGACACTTGAGTAGCTTATAGGTCGTCCGAGTTGGCCTCATACACGCATAGCTCATTAGCTGCACATGGATACCGAAGGATGAGTCTCCTCTCGCTCATCCTTAACTGTCCACCACCCACAAGCTTTGTTTTCCGCGTTACGCCTCACTAACTCCGTCCTTGACCGCACGTGGGGAGCTCGAATGACTGACAGCCATCAATCACGAGTCACGTGACTCCACCTGGCATTGTCCCAAGATGGCTGTGGTGCCCGGAGCGATGGCCACCAGAATAGACTCCACAAGTCCTGGATAATGTACATGTGACACGAAAGTGGTGGCGATGTGAAAGAAAAAAAAGGAAGTCATATCCAAAAACTGGTGTGACATTAATTGTGGTAATGAAACTCGCTAACAGGGGGAAGTAGGAGGAGAATTAGAAGGAAAAGGAGATACAGAATTAAAAGAAGAAATAGATGAAGAGTTAGAAATAGAATTAAAATGATGATGATGATGATGATGATGATGATGATGATGATGATGATGATGATGATGATGGTGATGATGGCGGTGGTGGTGGTGGTGGTGGTGGTGATGCTGCTGTTGCTGCTGCTGATGATGATGATGAGGAGATAGCAGCAAGCGAGCAAAACAGTAGACACAATTAGGAGGGTGAAATAGATAAGAACAAGTTACGAGTATTGCATTAAAAAGCAGAAATATATGCTCCGATTGCGGTCTGATTGCAAAGAATCGCGTAGAAGTTTGACACAAATTCGATATTATGAATTAAAAGTCATACATATTGAAAACTCTTCAGTATATTCAGTCTAAGCTTGATACTCTCTCTCTCTCTCTCTCTCTCTCTCTCTCTCTCTCTCTCTCTCTCTCTCTCTCTCCCTCCCCACACAAACAGACACACAGACACACACACAGACACACACACACACACACACACACACACACACACACACACACACACACACACACACACACAGATCACCTGGAAAAAAAGAAAACAGAAAAAAATGACCGGAGTCTGACCAATTGTATTCTCTCGTGAGAGAAGTGGGCCCTGAAGAGGGCCGTTACTAGAGCAGTCGTAGGCTTCTAGAGCAGTCGTAGGCGAGCTTTCGGAGGGGATCCTCCTTCTTCAGGCCAAGTGATACAGGACTGGCAGGCGTAGGGTTTAAATAGGGCACTGGCGGAGGCTCGTGCAACGCAAGTCCCCCGAGAAAAGCAGGAGTGGACATGTGCTCACCCCCGTAGAAGGACCGTCCACACCGCAGAGAACACGGGGAACCCGTGCCACAGAACAGGGCGGGCTCAACGGTAGTGAGCCATGAAGCCCGTGTCTCTGTTGAGCCCGGTGTGCTGCGTGCCAAACCTGATGATGAGTCTCTGCTCCATAACCCGACACCGGCTCCTTACCTCTACACACACACAGAGACAGACAGACAGACACACACACACACACACACACACACACACACACACACACACACACACACACACACACACACAGTGAACCAACTCCCAGACACCTATCAGAACGTGTCAAGGGTGTCGAGTACTTGTAACAAGCGCCCGGGCGAGACAAGCTGGTAAACTCTCCCAGAATCCAGGCAAGCTGTTCCAGTCTACAGGACCAAACTCCTCGCCCGCTAATCCCGGTGAAGGGCTCTAAGCCGCACGCGTGCTGTGGAATTATCGGCACGAGGAGACGAGTTTATCTACACGTGTTGCCAGAAAGGATGACTCAGAACACGATGCAAGACTGAAAGGCACATCTCAAAGTCTGTCGTGTCTTCTGCCTAGATCGTGAGATGGTTTATTCGAGTGCTCTGCCTCTAACAATACTAGCGTGATGTGAAGATTTTTCGCCCTATGCTCTACTGTCCCAGATTTGTTGTTTATCTATCCACATCCGGGTCTGAGTGTGCTGCGCAGTCGAAGAGATGACGCTGGATGTTTCGTCAAATTCGCTTTGTCTAATCATGTTCAACCGTAGATCTGTTATGAGTTTCTCTAATAAAGCGACATGAAATTGATGTCGTCCATTTTCCTCCAACTGTCCTGTTGCCTTGTAGGAACGAGCAAACTGTCATTGCTTGAGATGTCTTGCGTTTCTCGCTCAAGCTTCGATACAAGCTATCCAAATCAGGTGATCTGGTATACTGAGGCATCGGCTGAGATTATTTTCCAGTGCTTTACAAATCATTTTCATTACGACTCGTTCATACCGAACACGTGCAACTAAGTACGCAGGTGACCTACCTCTTTTGTAACGACGTGATGGCTTCGGTCTTTTTCTTCGGGCATTACAGTGATTGTGTTCTTTCTGTACTTTCATAGAATTCCTCTTGGACCAAAATCTATTTCCACTTCCAGACGCTAAAACAGCTTCAATGGACTTCGCACCATGAGGCCCAGACATGGTTTGCTCCTGTGGCAATAACAGAAAAATAGCATTCACCTCGACCTTCCCATCAGCGCAGATGGATGTCCCGCTATTCTCAAGGCATGATGAAAGGCCGAGGTCCTCCTTTATTGATTACATTGGTGTGTCATTGCCCACTCTAAAGAAGACTATATTAGTTTCTGTCGACAATACACAGCTCATTGTCAAGGACTTGTGCTGACACACAAGTAAGTATGGTCGACACTCTTGTTGATGTGAACAAGTTTTCAAATAAAACATTTAACAGCAATTTCTGTCAAACAAATCTCTCTCGCTTTCTGGATCTTGGATGTTGTTACAACGACTCTAAGAGAAAACCAATTATACCCCATAAAACATTGACATTTGAAATTAATATTAAACTTTTTAAGGAATGAGCGTGTCTGTGTACATAAAGGACACGCACTCTCAAGCACGTACACACACACACACACACACACACACACACACACACACACACAGAGAGAGAGAGAGAGAGAGACAGAGATACATAGAGAGAGAGAAACAGAGAGACAGAGAGACAGAGAGACAGAGAGAGACAGAGAGACAGAGAGAGACAGAGACAGAGTTGCGGTGGCGATAACACGGCAATTCCTCCCTTTCCGCAATACCCTGATGTTTTTCAGAACCAGGCGAAATCACTTCTCAAGCCATTGACAGTGGAAATACCATGCAGCTGTATATTTACAATTTCTCTGTTAATGATCACAATCTAGAACCAAACCTGGCTCTTCGCGAGCGTTATCGATCAGGTGAGATCGATACATCAAGGAAATCGGTGATCACGAGACGGGTCAGACAAGGCGATTGGCAAGGACATTGTCGACGACGCGAAAATCAAACCAAGCCACCCTGCCCGTGTTCAGTGATCTGTGCAGTGATCAACTGATTTATCAATCGCTTGAGTCACGTCGAAACTAGGGATCGACTCGGAGGCGAGACCACACCCATCTTCCGAGACTTCTACACAATGGAGATACGCCCGAAGTCATTGGCATGAACAACAGGCAAAAGCAGACAAGCAGGGGGCGAAAGGACCCCACACTTCCACACCTATCCATTTGCCCCATCCCATTTCACCCACTCGAATAACTTCTTCGGTGAATGACTGCCGGGTGGAACACCCATGCAGAAGTCCTATAGCGTCTGTCAGGGTATTTTGGGCTGCATTGCATTTGCATGCCAGGCATTCACGGCTATCGCGAAAGATCGATGAGTCACACAGAGCTGATCAAGGTCTTTGTTGCTGTCCTGGCAGCGTGGCAGGTAAGGAAGTCCGCTGCAACGTGGACTTTTCAATCATTAGCCAGGGTTTGTGTTAGCAACATTCCTGAAGCAATTCTAATCCCGCACTTTGTAGTCTCGGGAACATTACTAACGTATACCATTGGAAGCAATAAGCTTCGTAAATGGGTTCCACGTATGCATGTTTCTACCTGAACACAATAATTATGTGTATTGGCATAATATATCGACGGTCTTTTTTGCTTCTTAAAAAACTGGTCTCTGTTTAGTTCCCCAAGTAACGCTTTAGGGAGAGGTGAAACATTTCTTCAGCACTTACAGGTCTTCGCACAAGACAGAAACATTTAAAAAATGCAGTTCGCGTCATTCTGTTAATCTTGCGGTAAAATATTCACACACGCCAGTGAAGCAACCCGTTCCCATGTGAAAAAACACAAGTAGTTTAGTGGGCCTCAAACCCCGTACCCTTCCATCTTCCCTACGAATGTTTACCCAAGTGTTCAACTTGCATGCATGACAATAATTATGCACTTACTAAGTACGTAAGTGTGAAACAGTTTATGTACCGGGGGTTTTACATCACGCCCTGCGTTTGGCATAAGTTGTGATTTTCCTAAATATCAGGTGGGTTTTATATGTCGATACTCCAATTGCTGTCTTGCGACATGATTCATGTGTATATATATATATGGCGGCTGAGCTGGAAAATTGTGAAAATTAACTTTGGCCGTTCATGAGCTGACTGGTTGTATGCTTCACAGGAAGTTGATATTGGGTATCAAGATTATCCTGATGACCTGGGGGTGAGAATGTTCGGTTGACGTACCCATTGTGGGTG
>JAWQFJ010002800.1:113277-130777 GCA_034096865.1 Theodoxus fluviatilis
AATCCCCATCCCCATCTCAATCCCCATCTCAATCGCATCCCCATCTCCATCTTCATCCCCATCCCCATCCCCTTCCCCATCTCAATCCCCATCCCCATCCCCATCTCAATCCCCAACCCCATCTCAATCCCCATCTCAATCCCATCTCCATCTTCATCCCCATCCCCATCCCCATCCCCATCTCAATCCCCATCCCCATCCCCATCTCAATCCCCATCCCCATCTCAATCCCCATCTCAATCGCATCCCCATCTCCATCTTCATCCCCATCCCCATCCCCATCCCCATCTCAATCCCCATCCCCATCTCAATCCCAATCTCCATCTTCATTTCCATCCCCATCCCCATCCCCATCTCAATCCCCATCTCCATCTTCATTCCCATCTCCATCCCCATCCCCATCTCCATCCCCATCCCCATCTACATCCCCATCCCCATCCCCATCTGAATCCCCATCCCCATCTCAATCCCCATCTCCATCTTCATTCCCATCTCCATCCCCATCCCCATCTCCATCCCCATCCCCATCTACATCCCCATCCCCATCTACATCCCCATCCCCATCTACATCCCTTCTCTCTTCCTATCGTTCCATCTTTTCCCTCTCCGATCGCCTCTTCCGCCCAATGATATCATCGTCATACTTCCCTCTTAGAATATCGCTGGTCGCCACAGCACGCAGAAACACTGCTGGGCATGCGCTGCTCCACTTTTCAGAGCAGATTTTGCTGCCAGCAAAGCGCCGAGAGGCTGCACGGAGGCCATAAGCCGTTTTATTGCATCAGTTCACTTCGTGACGCACAAAAGACAAAAACCACCAAGGCCGAGTGACGTCACGCTCTCCAAGCTGTGGCGATGCTGCCAGAGGCCACTGCTCCGACACAGTGGTCTTATAGAGAACTTCTTGCCTAGTGTCTGATGCATGATGAAGCATGCATTACGGGTCGGTCTTCATGTTCTCTATTTTTTTTTATATTCCTGTTGGAGTTTTCATAAGCGAAATTGTTTAGTGCAGGAACAAAAATGAAAAGCTTTGAAATAAAAAGAGGGCAAGTCACATTACTTGAAAATGGCGAAATATTTAAAGATAAGACGCTTATAATGCATTTTAGCAACAAAAGAAAATATAATGACTGTAATTGTAAAAAAACACGCCGATAAACATTGTACTGATACATTTTCGCGCTGTAAAAACATACGGGTCAACTTGTAATGCTCTGCAGTAGCGACAGTAGTAGTTGGGGGTCACCCTCAGACCCACAACGAAAAAACTCTCACGCCAGTGAACAGGCAGGCATTTGAACACGCAGGCAGACGAGGCAGACAAGATAGAGAGAGGGGTAGAGAGAAGGCAGCAATTAAACAGACAGACAGACAGACAGACAGAACGACAGACAGACAGACAGACAGACAGACACACACACAGACAGACAGACAGACACACAGACACACAGACACACTGACAGACAGACACACAGACAGACACACAGACACACAGACAGACACACAGAGGCGGGCGGGCGGGCGGGCGGATGGACGGACGGGCGGGCGGGCGGACGACGAGAGAGAGAGAGAGAGAGAGAGAGAGAGAGGTTGATTGGTTGGTTGGTTGCTTGGTTGCTTGGTTGCTTGGTTGGTTGGCTGGCTGGCTGGCTGACTGACTGACTGACTGACTGGCTGACTGGCTGACTGGTTGACTGGCTGGCTGGTTGGTTGGTTGGTTGGTTGGTTGGTTGGTTGGTTGGTTGATTGATTGATTGATTGATTGATTGATTGTCTTTATTGAGCCCTCCATTAGCGAGAGAGAGAGAGAGAGAGAGAGAGAGAGAGAGATTGAAATTAAAAGATTTGTCCATTAGTCTCAAAAGCAACAGCATCTTTTCTGAGTGGAATTATGTACATGACTGTAACGACGTTAACAGCAAAGCAAGCCCTTGAAATCTGTTACCTGTGCATTTGTTTTGCTGCGAGAATATATTGGGTTTTTTGCCGTTTTCCCCGGTACATCAAAGCAAGGCGTGGAACCAGGAAAGAACAGCCTGTTGCATCGCACTTTGCCTTATATAGGCAAGTCATGCCCTCTGACCTGAGGTTAAAGGTACTTGTACGGAAATGACAGATTTGGAATATCACCTTCACTGTTTCTCTATGAATGCACACTACGTTAGTTCGCCTCGTAATTTTCGTATTACGAAAACAACAAGTGTTGTGTCTCATTTGCAAATGGAGATACATCACATAAGTACTAATGGTGCTGCAGTACTTTTGAAACAATGGTCACGTGCAGGGGAAGTCGTCTATACGTTGATACATTTTATTCTCTAAGCATGTTTAGCGTAGAATTCGTTTTCTTTGTAATCACTTTAGTGTTTGTTTTACTGAAGAAAACTGCATAGCATTATCGATTTCAGCGTAACAAAAGGAACATCATATTTCGTGTGTTGATGCCGAGGACAACCTTATCACACGCTTCTTAGTACTTTGGGTGCTTGCATTTTCATCGACGCACATTCTGCGCGACTGATCACAGCTTTTCCCACGACATGTAGGTTCTGTACAACTGCTCTCTTTTGTGCAAGTGCTGCATGTGTGGATCGCAGTAAGAACTTGTTTCCCTCACAGTGTACGTTGTTGCCAGACAGACTCATACAAAGCCTAGTATGTAGCCACACCCATGGCGACGTTGCTGAGTCAACGGTCGGGGAATTCGAGAGCAGAAAGAAAATATAGAGCGCAATTCACCGCCCGTGAGGCACATCTAGCTCGTGGAGTGTATTCGACATTTTTTTTTAAAGCAGCTGCTGATTTCCAGTTTTATCCAGATAGGGAAAAATGTTATGCATCTGATCTGGAATATGTATTACGGTAGGTCCTTCACCTGTTCTATATTGCGCAAATTTTCTTAAAAGAGTCACTTTTATGTCTTGCTCCCTTCGACTCGGTTTCATGTCAGCGTCTTTTAAGAATGTAGCTTCCAGTCATGAAAAACACTTTCAGCCGCAGAGTTTTCCAAAGGAACACTCCAAAGCGAAAATGGAATATAAGAACTAAGGCCTAGATTGACAGAGGCGGAAGACATTTAAAACATCTTTTTTTCGATTTGAAGTTAGCTTCCTACTTTAAACCATTGACAATGGCAGCTCTCTTCCATAAGAACATATTTCATTTAATGAAAATTTCCCCCTAAATGTGCTGTACTACTAGTCTAGTGACAACATCTCGGACAGACTTACACACAAACAGGAATTCGGGATATTTGTTGTACTCGTGCAGCACACATCTATACAACAATCGAAACAAATGCGTCACAGTTACCGTCATGCTCGTGTCCGCATTTCGGGGTGGAAGCTGCCCTGGTGTTGACAATCTGGATCTGAGTCACTCGTTGTTTCTTTGTACAGCAACGTGCGTGACCCTTTCTGGTCACGATGACCTCCTCTGGGCAGACCACGAGCCAACATACCCTGACCACTGACCACTGCACCCTGCCCATGAAGATTGACCTCCAGCCAGCCATCCCTTATAGTGGCCTCCCAAGCCTTGAAATGACGCGTAGTCATAAATGGGGTCTATCATTGAGAGAGATGGAAAATATGGGAGTGAGTTTGTTCAATTCATGCAGTGGATAAGTCTTGAACAGGGGGCTGGGAGTAATGTCAGGAAAATGGAAAAGAGAAGAAGAGGAACGAGAGGGAAACATGAGAGTGTCGGCCATATAAATGGTCGGAAACGACGATAAACAATCAATGTTTACTTCCTTTGCCCCCATATTTCTGACAGTCGTGTCAATTCATTAAGTTGTTTTCAAATCCGGCACAGTGGAATGCTCATATTTCTGGCTCGATCAAGTATAGACCTGTACAGCGCCATACTGTTTGATTCTCTAAGGCAGAACCACAGTTTGAATATCCTCCATTTTTACCATTGCTGGGAGACTTCCCATTTCGTACCAATAGACGCGTGGACAACAACTACTCGTAAAGGATCCAGATCTAACTCCATTCCCATATAACTGGAAATAGACATGACGTGTTACCTAGAGTTTGACAGATTTTGCAAATGAAAACTTTATGGATTAAGGATGTAGCCTTTGGTTGTAGTTCTGCTGCTGCTGCTGCTGCTGCTGTTGTTGTTGTTGCTGCTGCTGCTGCTGCTGCTGCTGCTGAAATTCTGCATAGAAGGTGGTGGCGTGAGGAATGAATACCAAGAGAACTTGTCTCAACGCATTGTCACATCGAGCCAGGGTTAACAGATCTATTTTTCGTTTTCAGGTCAGGAAGTTACATAATTATGAGCACAGACGCTGAAGTTCTCACATTTGATCTCTTTGGAACTTTGGAAAAAGCCACGAAAAGATTGCGAATGCAACCATTGATTCACTGTTTGAGATCAGTGACACTTTCTCATTTGCGCTTCCTCTGGGATATATGGACTGCTATTGAGTGTAGTATGGGGGGTGGGGGTGGGGGTGGGGGGAGAGTTGGTCTTCTTTTTGGTTTTAGGTGCAGTCTTATCTCTTATGTCTGTGTGCAGCTGCGTGAGTGGTTGAGTGATGTACATAGGGAAATGGCCATATTTGTTTTGTATAAACGGCGTGTTAGAGTGTGTAAATGATGCGTGTGTTTGGCTTTTTGTTTTGTTTCTTTTAGCCTTCATCACTTAGTTTTCCTCGTGCTCGTTTTTTTATAATGATGTCACTTGGCGGAATAAATTACTGTGAACTGTGAACCGTGAGATCGTGCCATTCGATGCACTTTATTGATGAGGAAAGGGAAATATCTTTCTTTATAACGACCCCTTATGACCTGGTGAAAGATGGTCGCATCGAGTAAAAAATTATCACATCTTCTATTTGTCTTTAGACTAGATTACATTCGAACATGGACGCAGAAGTTCTCAAACATAACAATCTCTTTTGATCTAATTACAAGACGCGCAACAATAACATGCAACTACAGAGTCATTGTTAATGGTCGTATTATTCGGTTCATTCTATTTATGACAAGGGGGAAATATTTATATTTATATTATATTTTAAGCTCTGGTGAAAGAGTACATGCGGTAACTCCTAGCTGTGTCTGGTTATTTTGTTGACCCAAGGGACGTTTGCATTTCACGAACTCAGCAGACCTTGCCATGCTTGGGCGGGCAGCGTTTTGTCAAGACAGCCCATCTGCTGGGGGGACTGCTGTGTGGAATGAGGAAGGAATAGGTAAGAAGATATAGGAGGTTTAGAGCAAAGCGTGGGAAAGATAAAACAAGAACTGGCACAGCAAAAGGACTATGCGATTGGAGGACTGTGGTAGTGGTGGTAGTGGTATGAAAAAACAGGGTGTGGGTGAGGATGACATAGTGGGAAGGAGATGGGATGGGGAAGGGGATGGATTGGGAAAGGGGAGGAGAAGGGGAAGGGGATGGGGTGGGAGGGGGAGGGGGGGGGGAAGGTGGGGTGAGGGTGGAGGGGGGGGTGGGGTGGGAAGTGGGAGGGGGGAAGGTGGGGTGGGAGGTGGAGGTGGGGAGAGGGGTGGGGGGGGGGTGGGGAGGTGGTGGGAGGGTGGAGGTGGGGAGGGTGGTGGGAGGGGGGGGGAGGTGGGTGGGAGGTGGAGGTGGGGAGGTGGGGGTGGGAGGGTGGAGGGGGGAAGGTGGGTGGAGGTGGAGGGTGGGGGGTGGGGTGGGGAAGGTGGGGTGGGGAGGGGGGGTGTGAGGTGGGGTGGGGAGGGGGGTGGGAGGGGGGTGGGGAGGTGGGGTGGGAGGTGGGGGGGGAGGGGGGTGGAGGTGGAGGGTGGGGGAGGGTGGGGTGGGAAGGGGGGTGGGGAGGGGGTGGGGTGGGGAGGGGGGGGTGGAAGGGTGGAGGGGGGGGGTGGGGGGAGGAGGGTGGGGTGTGGAGGTGGGGGTGGAGGTGGGAGGTGGGGGGGGGGGTGGAGGTGGGGGAGGTGGGGTGGGGGTGGAGGGGGGAGGTGGAGGGGGTGGAGGGGGGGGTGGAGGTGGGGGGGGTGGAGGGGGGGGTGGAGGTGGGGGGGTGGGGGGGAGGGGTGGGGGGGTGGAGGGGGAGGTGGGGGTGGGGAGGGTGGGGGGGGGGGGGGAGGTGGGGGGGGGTGGGAGGGGGGGGGGGTGGGAGGGGGTGGGGAGGGTGGGGGTGGAGGGTGGAGGGGGGGAGGGGGGGGTGGAGGTGGGGTGGGGACGGGTGGGGTGGGGTGGAGGGGGGGGGAGGGGGTGGGAGGTGGAGGTGGGGAGGGTGGAGGGGGGGTGGGGAGGGGGTGGAGGGGGGGTGGGAGGGGGTGGGTGGGGGGGGGGAGGAGGGGGGTGGAGGTGGGGGTGGGGAAGGTGGGGTGGAAGGTGGAGGTGGGGAAGGTGGGGTGAGAAGGTGGAGGTGGGGAAGGTGGGGTGGGAAGGTGGAGGTGGGGAAGGTGGGGTGAGAAGGTGGAGGTGGGGAAGGTGGGTGGGAAGGTGGAGGTGGGGAAGGGCGAGGGGAGGATGCCCCATATTTCGCACCTGCTAAGTCCGGTAACTCAAGCCGTCTCCACGTCGCACACAACAAAGCCTAGTTTCAAGTTTCTGAGGTGCTTTTCTCTTCCAAAGGATGCGCTTGGCTGGGGCAGCCCTATCATCCCAATCCGCTCCCCTGGCAGTGTCAGGAGAATATGTGAACGGTGTTAGTTTTGAACAATTTCTTCTGCATCAAGACACTATTGTTCTAGACAGCAAAGCTGTGTTTATTGTTAAATTGTTTTCAGGTCGAGCACTTGAGGTAAAGTCTGATTTATGCATCTATTGAAGTCTCCTGTTTGTATTAAGTGGACATAGTTTGCATGTCACGGCTTTATGATTTGATATAGAGTGTATTTGTGCATTATATTAATAGCAACATCATCCTTAGGCGCCGTGATTCATGCAGGTGATGAAGAATTCCACTCCACATCACAACAAGAAATCAAGAATGCACAGGTTCAGGCATAGAATCCTTGGATGTATAGAATCATCTATGTGGGTCATGAGAACTTCCTTGATCGAGCGAATGTAGCTTCGCGACGCTCTTGGTAGATTGGCCCATAAAGACATGGTGTCCAATGGTTGAAAGTCCCCGTGAGTCTTCTGGAAGGCAATTCATTCCTTCAATCTAGTTACCGGGCACCAAAAAAGGGAGAGAGAGAGAGAGAGAGAGAGAGAGAGAGAGAGAGAGAGAGAGAGAGAGAGAGAGAGTGAGAGAGAGAGAGAGAGAACTGAACTGAACTGAACTTTATTGCTTTTGCCGTCGGCCCATTGCAAGCACACGTTCAACGCAACTGCGATTGACATGAGATAACCCAAATGAAATTTTCTCGTATGGACGGAAATTTCCATTAAACAAACATCAATGTTCATGCGTCAGTGTCAGAGGCTTTCGATTTGCTCTAGTTTCTGCTTCCTCATCTTAAAGGCATAATATATGTACATCGATACTGCTCTTATTTCTTTACTTTTCCTTGCAATAGGCGAGCACCTGTCATTCCATTTGCTCTCTTGTCTAGGAAATGTTCAATGTATTTTACTCTTAGAGGGTCATTTGCTTTTCATGTGATCAGGAAATGAGTTTCATCTTCCTCTTCCTTGCAAAATGGACAAAACTGGTCTTGTACATTTCTGTAAATCATGTTAATCTTTAACTCATTAATTATGATTCGAAATCGGATAAATTGGTCTCGAAATTTCCTAATATCCAGAAAGTCTAAATACTTTTCTAAATCTAGATGTTCTTTGAAGGTTGAGTACCACGGGGTCGGCTCTCTATTGCGGAGGGCCGCTATTGCGGAGGGCCGCTATTGCGGGGGGCCGCTATTGCGGGGGGCCGCTATTGTGTGATTTTTTGGATCAAAAGTTCTTAAGGCCATTTTGATTCTTTTGTCCTAAAACGCATAAAAAACCATAAAAGTGTTGTTACTTTTTTATCTTAGAAATGTTTTCGTTTTTTTTCTCCAAAAATTTCCCCAAAAATTTCTTGATCGGGTTTTACCGATAGCGCTTAGTCTAGGCCGCACCCGCCACCTCGCCTGACTGACTTATCCTGTCCGGGGAGTTTCACCTAAACCCGGACGCGTTACTTTTTGTCACGTTTGTGTCCAACATCAGCGTCGGGCGCTGGGGTTAGGGCGTAGGGACCACCCGTTGAGAGTCAAACGTGGGATGGAGTTAGAATATAAAGCTTCACCCGTTAGTAACAAAAATGTTATGGTTTTTAGGCGTTTTAGGACAAAAGAATCAAAATGGCCTTAAGAACTTTTGACCAAATAAATCCCGCAATAGCGGCCCCCCGCAATAGCGGCCCCTCCCCGAGTACCTCTTGTACCTTTGGAAACTCGTAATTTTGCTTTTCCATTCTTGTTGGTAGCAATTCTTCATCCTTTGCTTTAATTGCATTAAGAAGCGTTTCTCATCTCCTACGCCGTAATTCATCCACACGTAGCTAAAACCCATAGAGTCGAGATATGTTTTGACATTCTCCACCCAGTTTCGTTTGCCTCTGATATTAGACCTGAGTAACATTAGGTAGGCTTGTTTGGGCAGTCTGCCTGCGCTCATTCTATTCGGTTTCAGCCAGTATCGGATTCCCCTAATGCAACTGTTAAGTGAGAGTGGAAACCTTCCAAGGTCTCCTCAGACCAGGTGGTTTGGTGTTCTCACACTCAACCCCAAAAACATTTTACATACAAAAGTGTGTGCTTTTTCTACATTCAGGTCTTTTCTCAGACCCCATAGTTCTGCTCCATACAGAAGTGATGGCAGCACTTGAGAATCAAAAAGCTTCATAAATACAGTAGTCTGAAGGTTTTCCGTCAAGGTGCCATCGAGAGAAAGAGAGGAAGAGCGAGAGAAAGAGAGAGAGAGAGAGAGAGAGAGGAGAGAGAGAAAGAGAAAGAGATTGAGAGAGATTGAGAGAGAGATTAAGAGAGAGAGATTGAGAGAGATTGAGAGAGATGGAGAGAAAGAGAGAGAGCTTGAAAGAGAGATAGAGAGAGATTGAGAAAGAGAGAGAGATTAAGAGAGAGACTGAGAGAGATTGAGAGAAAGATTGAGAGAGATTGAGAGAGAGAGATTGAGAGAGATTGAAAGAGAGAGCGAGAACGAGAGATATTGAGAGAGAGATTGAGAGAGATATTGAGAGAGAGATTGAGAGAGCGAGAGAGAGAGAGAGAGAGAGAGAGAGAGAGAGAGAGAGAGAGAGTCCATGTGGACACAATTTGACCAACACGATGTTGTCATTGGGTCATGTACATTTGGCTGCCTGATGCTGCGTAACATTTTTAGAGTAGTCATGTCGTAGATGGGCATCTAGCTTGCCACAAAAAGTCGACCAGATTCTGTTTGAAAACATGTGTATCCTATTCCACACTTTGTGCGTAGATGACCGCGAACTTTGGTAACGACCGCTGAAAAGGGGCATTTAAAGATACGTCCATCGTTAAATACAGAGATTTTATTACCTCTTTCTGTAAAACAAACTCACTCAGTCCCTTTCAGTGTGAAATGTATATCTAGTTCAAGCTGATGAGTATCAAACTCGAGGATGTCGACACGATCTATCAGAGGATCCTGTGATAAACAGAAATGAGATTGTAATGTACAATAAGCACACCGTATATTTATATAATAAACATAAATTAAAAGCAGTATGTGGGGTAAGTAACAAGAATACGTAAACATTGGGTTCACACACACCCCAACCCCCCAAAAACGCCATTGAATAGAAGCTTGACAATGCAAGCGCTTTGAAGTTTTCCCTATGTAAATATGCGAGTGTTTACCCAAAGCCGGTAATGAATAGACACACAGAAACAGTAGATGCTTCGACATTTTCTCACCGGACCATGACATTACTTCGTGAACCGCTGATGTGAAGATAGTCGCTGTCACAGGGCAGTGACCTCAGAAAGAAGACATATAAAGTCACTTCACGAGGAAAAGAATAGAGAGACCAAGGAATTCAGTCTTGAGTGAGACCATCCCTTGATAACTTTGACAAACACCATCGATGGCATTGAGGCCAAGTAAACTGATGTTGATAGTGCCTGGTTGTATTATTTAGAGTGCATCTACCAGTTTGCTCTGCTATATTTCTCAATCACAAGACTGTTGCTTCTAAAATCTTCATTCCTTGCTGAAAAAAGGGACGGTTCACTTGCTGTCGGGGGCCTTTGAATGCTGAAATACCTGATAACGTGATAAAAGAGATTTCATCTCGCGTCATTTACCTCTGGGGACAACAGAGTTAGAGAACTGGGTAGACTTGATGTGGTTTTAAGGCCTATTAGCCTTTATAGGCCAAGTACCCCAGTGACCACAACAATCAATTGAGATTGTTCGAGCTGGAGCTCGTCAAGTCTCCGTTTCCCTAGTTATAGACCTTATTCACGCGGCGGCCATGTTAGTTTTAAAACGAGGCAGATAACGCGAACATGTCGACATGGCTGACACGTTGAAGACAACAGAGGGGTTAGCGCAGCTACAACGACAAAATCCTTTCTGCAGTGGAGGTGACCGGCATTGTTAGATCAAAAACTATTCAAAAATAGTCACAATAGACTATCGTAACGTATAATTTCTGCACAATACCCGCAGAAGATAAGTAAACAAACCACACCGTACGTCCCTAGCAGACGAACACGATCGAACACCAGCAGACGATCGAGCTAGTGTGATATAATGTTTCATGTAAAGCTCGAATGAGTGGCAGCAGTACTAGGCTGGCGGGTTTACTTAGATGTGATTTTTTTTGCGTGCTAACTGATATTAGGTTTAGAGCTTGAATTGTCGATGATATTACGCATCACAACATGTGTTTGCAGAAGATTCTCCTTGGCAGTCTCAGTTGTGCATTCTCCATTGTTATTTATTATGGTTGGGTTATGAAGGAAGGCAGAACAATAGCAAGAAGACAACGTGACAAAGGCTATGAGAAGAGGATTGAAGTGTTTATCGACTACGATGCCATCAAAGGTTTGTACAGTGACAAAAGTTATTTTGCTCAGAACGCTAGTGTTCGAACCAATGAAAACTACGGAAAGAGACGGCCGTTTCGTTCCTTGCCTCTCATTGGCCAGCTTAATTGTCATGAGGTCAGCGTGTGATCACGGGCGAAGCTGATCAGCTTTGGTCTATACATTTAAATTTTGTTTTGTGATGCGTAACTTTGTCACTTTGTCAACTAACTCTGATTTAGATGTTGGTTTCTTGGCATAGCCAGCTTACCATGTCGGAGCAGATGAAACAAATGAGAGCAAAGCGAAATGATCACTCGTGCACTGAGTGTTGATGCCTGTCCAGTGTCCGGGACACTCCCCGCAGTGTGTTTTGTTTGCTTTGTAAGGTTTGAGCACAAAGTTGTAAGTGTAAAAATGGTCAGTTATTTATTGTAATCGGTGATTTTGGTTGTCATGAAACTTTGTTTTGTGCTTTAATTACATTTTCTTGTCATCATCTTACTTGTTACATAACGCCAAATGCGGCAATTAAGTTGATCGTGCACTCATCGACTGGATGATCGTGAATTTTCTGTCCTCGCCTGACCAGGGAAACAAAATTGTCAATTCAAGCTAGAACTAAACAGTTATCTGCTGCCACTCATTCGAGCTTTACAGGAAACATTATATCACACTAGCTCGATCGTCTGCTGGGGTAGTGGATATGGTTCGATCGTGTTCGTCTGCTAGTGCTAGGTATGTACGGCAGGGCCGGATCAAAGTTTTTTGAGGGGGGGTGCTTAAAATTGTTTTAGGGTCTTCTCATCGAAGTGGCGAAGCCACGAGTGCGTGCCTGCGAAGCAGGCACGCCCCTCTAGGGGGGTCCGGGGGCATGCCCCCCCGGAAAATTTTGAGAAAAATGGTGCAAATCTGTGCAATCTGGCAGTGCGGTCATTTCCAAGAGTTTTTGTTTGGTCACAGATTCTTCCTGTCTCTGCCCGGGTTTGATTTGTCTGTGCGAGTAGCAAAAGGAAGGCATCTTAATTATAGCAGCACCCCCCCCCCCCCCTCCCTCCCCAGCTACCTTGGCTGCCAAGTAGAGTGTGCTTATACCAAGTGGAGAGTAGTACAGCATCTGGGCCAGCATCTTTTAGCCCCCCCCCCCCCACCCCCCCTCCTTCTCTAGCTTTTTACTAACTATACTGTCTCTGCTACCAAGCAAAGTGTGCCGATATCCGATGAGGTGGGAAGTAGATCAACATATTTGAGCAAACCACCCCCCCCCCCCCTCCCTCCTTCCCCCAACTCCCGGCTGCCACGGAGGTTTTTTTTTTTTTTGTTTTTTTTTTTTTTGGGGGGGGGTGCTCGAGCACCCCCAGCACCCCCCCTAGATCCGGCCCTGTACGGTGTGGTTTGTTTACTTATCTTCTGCGGGTTTTGTGCAGAAATTATACGTTACGATAGTCTATTGTGACTATTTTTGAATAGTTTTTGATCTAACAATGCCGGTCACCTCCACTGCAGAAAGGATTTTGTCGTTGAAGCTGCGCTAACCCCTCTGTTGTCTTCAACGTGTCAGCCATGTCGACATGTTCGCGTTATCTGCCTCGTTTTAAAACCAAAATGGCGGGTCGCGTGAATAAGGTCCATTCGTTGTGTTTTTCTACGACAAGCATAGGAAACCAGCGTAGTTCTCATCTTACCCTCAACCCACAGATGGAGCAGAGTATAAAAAATAAAGGTGGCACTATTCGGCTGTCGTTCAGCGTGCCTGATTTCACCAGGTGGCACGATGGTGCAGCGTGCCTGATTTCACCAGGTGGCACGGTGGTGCAGAAGGCATTTCAACAATTTAGTCAAGTGTCTGTGATCTCCATCCCGTGCCAGATAAGAGACAGTCTATGTCATCCCCATTGTAAATACACCCACCTCGCCTCTCTCTCTCTCTCTCTCTCTCTCTCTCTCTCTCTCTCTCTCTCTCTCTCTCTCTCTCTCTCTCTCTCTCTCTCTCTCTCTCTCTCTCTCTCTCTCTCTCTCTCTCTCTCTCTCTCTCTCTCTCTCCACAGTGTACACAAGGAACACTCTCAATCGGGAGTCTTCGGTAAGACTCTGCTTCGAGGAAGACGAACTGTCTGTCAAAGTAAGGCACGAAAAGAGTTTTAAAAAAAGGTATTATTGCACTCGGCACCTGTCTCAAAGTTTTCAGTCGAATCGACCGACATGTAATGATTAATGACAGAGCTTCTGTAGGGCTTTTAGGAAATGTCATTGTGATCGCAAATCTTCGACCACACGCACAACACTACTCCATCAAATTCTCGCAAATTTTCTCGTGGATATGGATCGTGACGACCATGTTTTTAAAATAGTGCAGGAATCATTACCAAAAAATAAAAAGATTCATCCATTATATCACATACTCTGTGTACTATGCATGTCCCTGAGAGAGAGAGAGAGAGAGAGAGAGAGAGAGAGAGAGAGAGAGAGAGAGAGAGAGACGGACGGACGGACGGACGGACGGATGGACGGACGGACGGACAGACAGACAGACAGAAACACGGAGAGAGAGAGAGAGAGAGAGAGAGAGAGAGAGAGAGAGAGAGAGAGAGAGAGAGAGAGAGAGAGAGAGGGTAAATCTTTCCATTTGTTCATCGATGTTCATCAAATCGTTCTGTCGTTGAAATCTATGGGAATGTAAAGATAAAAGCATACAATCAATATGTAAATAAAACATGGTTGAGATCAATATTTTCTCTCACAGCAGTGCTTATTTTGGAAGTAATGTCATCGCTTCTCGCTCGGAGTTCATTGAACGCTTTTGCATTGAATAGTCTACGCAGTTTCACGAACTCCTTCAAATCGAACGGCTGGTGGGGAATTCAACCCAAAACTCGATTTTCTCCGTCTCGCGCTCCTACAGAACTGAAACTCCGTGAAGGCGGACCTTCCCCTCGCCTCTCTCCTCCTTCATGGCAACAGGCATCCGAGGATCGTGGTATGGTGGCATCATCGGGCGGCGTTTGTTCAGCGATAAAAGCAGCAGGCGCCTCGCCTAAGCCACGAGACACCCAGTGCTCTACAAACCGGAATAGCGAGGGACATACTGTGCCTCGGCCTGACTCCCCCAATGCCTGCACTCAAACCAGAAGCACCAAGTTGCGAGACGGGTCCATGAGTGGGTTGGGGGTAAGAATAGACCCACCGCGCCTTCTTATGTGATTCTCAAGAGGCGATTAACCGGGAAAATAATGACTATTCTTATTACTGAAATTTGTTAACATGATTTCGCAGTTAATGGCCTTTTATAGCATACAAAGGCTGACAGTCCGTAAAATTCCATTCATTCATTCATTCATTCATTCATTCATTCATTCATTCATTCATTCATTCATTCATTCATTCATTCATTCATTCATTCATTCGTTCATTCATTTATTCATTTCTCCATTTCTTCATTCATTCATTCATTCATTTGCGAGACGTGTCATTGCTCCCTGACTGAGGTCATTGGATTTAATTAAAGGGTCTTCGGTGCTAATTCTGTCGCTACCGATCGTGTTCAAACACCTAAAGTGTTAATGCGGGGGTTGATTGTCGCAAGCAACAAAGATTGAGCAATATATTTCCTTCGAGTATGTGTGCTGATGTGACTCGTCAGACTGAAAATATGAGTAATAATAATGTTAGTAAATAGTGCAGTATTCATTTTATTAATTTACTAGAGATCACTCTGAGAGCGCAAACCTCCACCAAGGAAGCCCCATTCTCTCATCCATAGTCTGTATATTTCATTCTGGCAGGATGTTTTGCTAGCCAGGCCTGAAGCTACGAAGTTTAGTTCATTTTAGTGGCTGACAGCGATTTCTGAGTGCCGAGAGCACACGACGACATCAATAGTTTAACGTCACCAACTTCGTGATTTGCGATAACATTTCTTTTTTGGGACGTAGTTGCTAAACGCGATAACACATAACATCCGAAAGTTAATGGATTCTTCCTTTGGTGAAACCCTGGCATCCATCAAAATTCATCAGGATTCGTTTTGAACTCATGGAGTTATTTTTAGAAAAAACTGAGTTATTAACCAACTGACAAACCGAGGGCAAAGCGGAGATAAATATTGGAAGGCGAAAAGTTGAAAATTGACGCTATACATATACATTGGCGGGATATACCTACAGTCGTCCGAGCAAGAGTTACCCCGAGCAGGCATTCGATCGAAAGGCTTGATGTTGATAAATGCGGCGAGTCCTTGTTGTTGTCTTCGTCAACGTCGTCGTTGTCATCGTCATTCTCATCGTCGTCGTTGTTCTGCATTTGCATGATTAAAGCATGCGTTAACCATCGTGATAATATTCAGCTGTCACCCTGCCATGCACCACATTTGACACAGCAACATGTTACCCATCGTGTTGACGTAGAGATTGAATATTGTCACCGCTCCTTGAAGAATCCCACTCGCGTTACACAAGATTTTCCTTTACTGCTATGAAAGCCGGGTGCCTCAGTACCTGGAAGAATGCGTCTCGAGGAGCGGAGAAGTGCATTTTTGTTTGCAGGCAGCGATCGTCTCGCAATGTACATCGTCACTGTCCTTGTGCTGGTCAAAGAAGGATATTTGCCGAGAGTGAAAGAGGAGACACGCTCAAATAAATCTCAAAAGCGAGGAGTCAGAGCCTATTCATTGCCAGAGTGCAGTGAAATTTTCCACCAAGTAGTTCAACACTGAAGGTTTGGCAAGTCTTTACGACGAGCCGTGGAATGCTTTGCGTGGTAGATATGCATTAAGTTCTTTGGGCATTGACCCATGTCTACAAGTTTGAAAGAAGTTCTGACGTGAAAGGCAATACCCACGAACGTGTTCTCTGTTGCAGAAAAACCAGATGCTTGTGTAAGCGAGACCGCATTTTCAACATCACCTGAACAAAGGGACAGGAAAAAAGGGGGCCACCTTTGCAAGGAGCGCGATAAGCAACAGGCTGTCTTTGTACGCTTGCAAAGGAAGCACAAGCTGAAGCAACAGCATCCAATAAATAACACAGAATTCTGGTGATCGAGTAGATTCTTTTCCAATCGGGACTGCCTTCTAAAGCAAGCTAACGAAACAAAACAAAACAATTAATACTTTTTCAGCTTCTCGATTTTGCTCCGTATTTACATTGTTGACCTCGTAAACTGTAACCCAAGCAGGGAGGGGGGGGGGGAGAGGGGGGAGGGAGAGAGGGGGGAGGGGGGGGGGGGTAAGTGCACGCATGCGAGTACCCGGTAGCCCCCAAGAGTTTCAAGGTTTGCTTAATGATCCGACGAGCTAGGGACGATGGAGGGAAAGGAAGTAGGAGCTGGGGTGAGGCTATGTTAGAAGTAGGAGACAGACAAAGGCCTCCTCATTCATGGCAAGTTATGTTGAAAGGACACAACATTTCTTTGTGTCCGGTAAAGCGCTACATGAGAATTGGGGTGAGGTATAGAAAATATTATATGGACGAGTGCATCGGCCGGAAAATGGACCCGGATCTACCGCGTGGTAGTCGACAACGATACCGCTAGGCTACGCGTAATACGCTAGACTGTGTAACATCTGCTCATTGTGATATTGTGGTATTTCTTTCGATTTACAACTCCCCAGCAAACCAGCTCCCCACAAACAAATCGAGAAAAACACTCTATGGTGTGAAATCGCATCCTAGATCCGTTATCAACTCCGCTCTCCGCGAAGTCGCATTGTCCTCGAACTCGATCGAGTCAGCTGCCCTCCTTGTGACGAAAACAGGGTTTTCGCAATAAATGGCACACATTAGAAAGATACAGTGATGTAGAACTGAGGACATCCTACAGCTGACATATGAAATAGAAGCTACAGAAGTTTCGAATCCAGTGAGGCTAGGGCGCCATAAGAACATCTTGCTGGACACAAGCACGAACTCATTCGATTGGCTGTTCGAGGGAGTGTCCCACGGACATGAAATAATAGTGCGTGTTTCTATTGGGTGGACATTCGACAGAACATTGCTTCTGGGACTTGTGAGCGCGACATTTCCCATGGAAACAGCAGTTGCCAGAAATGCGTCCAAAGGAGACATACAGTTCGGGGTGGTGGCATTCTGAACACAGAGATGTAATACTATCTCTGACACAGGTTGGTCACGTGACTTCGAATCCACATTCCAATGATTCTACCAATCAAAATTTAACATGATCAGAAGACCATTGAGAGTAAAAAGAGGCGATTCTATTTCACTCCAATTATTTATCCCGATAGATAAACACAAATTTGGTGTTCTAATAAAACTAATCTATGAGATTTTCAGGAAATCATTTGAGAACTACTTTTAGCGCGAACGTGTCTATAAGGTTGTAAACTGCCTTGCGCACGTGCGATTGTGTATATACAGTAGTCGCCGCTTATTAAAAACACATTGGGACCGAACAAAAGTGTTTTTAATAAGCGGCGTTTTTATTAACCGGCACTTCCCGCTTCACCAAGCCGTTGCGTTTCTTCCACCTGTTAAACCACCCATTTGTAGCTTTGAATTCGGAGCGACCAAGCTGGGAAGCAATCTGTTCCG
>JAWQFJ010002800.1:133277-136306 GCA_034096865.1 Theodoxus fluviatilis
CTCGCATGCACGCATGCACACACACACGCGCGCACGAAGAACAAAGGTATGAACATAGAAGAGTAAGGGAAAGGTTGTGAAAGATGCAGACTGACATGGATGAACCTTGAGGAAGATGACAATTAGAACTCATGATTCAATGCCCATAGATTTACAACTACGGTATCGATTTTCTTCTATACACATGTATTAATGTCGTTAAAAATCGTTAGCTTCTCTGTAGGTATTCTGCTACGCTGACTTTTCTGAGCAACCGGGGCTCGCAACAATTACTTTATTGGCGACTCGAAATCAATTTCTTTCGATGTTCTCTACCAAACCTTTTATTCTGTGGAATTGGTTCTAATGGCAAATAAGTTGCTTCCTGTTATTTGTTGGGCCGAACAAATGCAGCACCATGTCTGGCGGGCATATCGACCACAGTGTGTGGCTGCTGCAGCTACCCCCATTCTCTGTGCTTCCATGCCCTCGTGCAGTACACACACTGGGGCACGCGTGCATCTGTACACAAGTTACCTGTACGAAAAGAGGGGCTTTATAAGCTAAACAGAACACTGTTTGACAAGGGTACAAGACTGATTCAAGTGCAACTTTTTCAACCAATGAAGCATGATAACTGAAGACATTTCAGCACCAGCATACCTGACCCGGGAAAACAAGACATGCAAAGTTTCCCTTGGCTGAACAACATGACTGGGGACTGAAAAGAACGAGTATTTGAAAATACGTGGCTTGGGTGTGGTAAGGGGTGGGGTGGGGTGGAGCGATGGGTGTGGAGGAATAAAGGGTGGGGGAATAGAGGGTTGGGGAATAGAGGGTGGGGGAATAGAGAGTGGGGGGGCAGAGGGTGAGGGATGGAGTATAGAGGTGGGGAGACGGAGTACACAGAGACACTGCGAAAAGCACAATACCGTCTTCTCGTGTTTTTCTGTTGTTGTTGTTGTTTTTGCTACTGATGCCAAATCTAGCATGGTGGGAAAAGAACTCTGCATGACTGAGGAAGTAGAAGTGAAAACGTAGAGGCGTGGAAAAGGAACTAAGCGTAATGAAACTTCATTTCTTTGTGTCTCTTGAATTCTGAGATTGACGACTCACCTTTTTCACCCAGACAGATGTACAGGCACACGTTACTTCAATGCGGGGTGGGCATGGCGTAAATAACACGACAAAATGTACAGGAAAACAAAACTCTCTGAGACAAAGACAGACGAAGAAGGGCGGACTCTTCTTTTCGAGGGGAAATCTTCACGCCCTGAAAACACCCGAAGCCACCGGGCGCTGCGTTTTTCAATAGACGCGTGCATTCAGTCCATGAAAAGCTCTCGCCCCTGCATGCACAGCATGTGTGTGCAGTCATTGCACCCGATGCAAGAGCGCATTGTTGTGGAACTTGCGCCTGGCGTCGTATTGCACGCAGAAGTAGGCACTCGTTACCAGCGAGAGGCGCCTCAGGTCGGTTTCAACTGGTTCTCAACCTGAAACACGGGGAGGTAATTTCTTCCCAATGTCTGCATTAAAAAAATCAAACTCTCGTAGCGTATCCGGTCCCGGCGTCTCATCGCGAGATATGGGATTTTGCGTCACAAAAAAAATATTTCCTTTTTAGAAAAAAATAAGGGGGTGGATGGGGTGGGGGTGGGGTATCGGATGCATTGGAGATGCGTAATATGTCTCTGAGAGGGTTTATAGAGGACTCCACGTGATGCTGTTGCGACCAAGCGGTGCAACTAACGCACAGCGATGTGTTCGAGAAGTGTTCAGACCGGAACTCTTCGGTGCAAGATGGCAGCTGTTCACTCTGCATACGGCAAGAACAATGTTCGAGTCCTGCTGGAGTGTATCGATATGGACGCGTGGTGTTGAGTTTCTTCCCCACACTGGGGACGACTAGGGAACGATTCTAGGGTGCGACTTTCTCCTCCCCACTACACAATTGTGTGTATCTTTGTCGTCGTCGTCGTCATTGCCTTTATTGCTGCATATGCATTAGCATTATGCACGCATCATCATCATCATCATCATCATCATCATCATCATCATCATCGTCGTCGTCGTCGTCATCGTCACCACCACCACCACCACCACCATCACCACCACCATCACCACCACCATCACCACCACCACCACCATCACCACCACCATCATCACCACCACCACCATATTATCATCGTCATTATCATTTTCATCGCATTGCCTTCTCCATTCGGAGTGCAAGTGGTGCACGTAATACGACAGATAACCGCACGTCCGTGAGAAGAGAAACTCAGTGAGGCCTTTCAGTCAGCACACACGTTGTGCACTCCCCGTGGAGCAAAATGGCATACAGATGCAAATGACTAGCGCAGAATGCGTACAGATAGTGCCAGATCAACAATGGAATGAAGACAAATATTCACTGCAGTGAAATTCCAGGGATTTAGAATAATTTGATGGGCTTGCGATGGATCAAATCACTTCACGTTGTGAGGAGTGTAGTAGATAACGCCCTGGCTGATGTCGAAGTCACGCAGAGAACTACACGTACAGGACAGCCACTGAAGGGAGACGCGGGCGCCACGTAGGGATGACTATAGTGCGAACTGTATGGGTGGCCTTGTGTGGTTCGCGTCTCACCAAGCTCTGTTGTCTACGTCACTGAATGTCATTGCCATAAAGATCACGTTCACATGAGCCAGTTCTTTGCCAAGACTCTGTCTGGTATGAACAATTTCGCTCGACTGTTGTTGTTGTTATTGTTGATATGTTGATAATAATAATGATGACGACGGCGACGTAAATTTGAATGAGGTTTTCTCCTCCTCCTCTTCCTCCTCCTCCTCCTCCTCCTCCTCCTCCTCCTCCTCCTCCTCCTCCTCCTCCTCCTCCTCCTCCTCCTCCTCCTCCTCCTCCTCCTCCTCCTCCTCCTCCTCCTCCTCCTCCTCCTCCTCTTCCTCCTCCTCCTCCTCCTCCTCCCTCCACCTCCTCTTCGCTCCCCCCTCCTGCCTCCCTCCTTCCCCTTCCTCTCCTCCTCCTCCTCCTCCTCCTGCCTC
>JAWQFJ010002801.1:0-7500 GCA_034096865.1 Theodoxus fluviatilis
AGAACCATATAAATTTGAAATATATGCATGCTGACTGTGTTAGATAGTTTTATTCAAGTGTCTTTACCCAGACCCCCAGTTTTTGATAGTGTTAGGCAATATCGTGGACGTGCATATATATATATATTAAGACATTTTCTGTTATAGTGCATTTAGTGAGGGACACCAGTAGAATTAATTGAAGGTTTTATTGATTAGATAACATTAAACATTCTCAAAATTTCACTCCTCACACGGTTCCACCTCATTCTACTTCTTTCCTCTCCTCTTGTTTCTGAACACTCATATGAAATCCAAGACATGATGCCTTCATGAATGATGTTATGTGAGAATGGTATTTCTATTGGAGAATCATTGTTATTTAGAAACAATTGTCTTTTCTTTGATTTTGCTACAGAAAGAATTGTGATTCATTGATCATCCGCACACAAAAAAATAGCTTTTGACATGATGCTTGAAATGTAATTCACACTCACAGAAGATTATCAGTTTCAGAGGCTGTTTTAGTGTTTATTATAGAATTATATCCTTTACTCTCTTTTGTCAAGTTACAGCGTGAGAATGCGGGTTCAATGCCATAGAAAGTCACATGTTCATTCCTCTCCTCTCAGAGAAAAAGGGTGGGATAGCCAACTCAAGCTTGTAGATGAGTCACAGAGTGCAGATCTAGGGAACAGCTCAAACAAGCTGCTACACCCCCAGGGTTTCTAGTAGCTGCACACTTCAGTAAGCAGACAGGGCCTGTAATGATAGACCTCCTCCTATTCTCTTTTGTCCAGGGTTCAGACCCACTGACGCAAACAGCACGCGGCAAACTGCAGACACGGCGCGCCAAGCTCAATGACCAGATCAACAAGGAACTGCGTATGCGCAGCGGTGCAGAGAACTTGTACAGGTGAGAAGCAGCTGATTGGAATTGCATGCAGGCCAGAATGGTCTCCTCACGCAAAGACAGCATGGATGACTGGAGCTATCAGTGTCAATGTTGAAACGTCACAGATTTGCAGTGGCTTGAAGTGGCATTTCGTGACTAGGTGGCTCGGATTGGGTGCATAGAGGCATCATTACTAGATAATGAGATTTTGATAATGATACTTGATGCCACATTTGTGCATTGTTCTGAGGACAAGACACTAGCACAGGATAATGAATGTGATAAGAGATGTGGTGTATACATTGTGACAATGGATTGCTGTGGAGATAATGAGAATAGTCTTGATTACAGCTCTAATGAATAGAGTGCACATTTTGTCCGAGGTGTGAATTCATGCTATATACTGAAATAGGCGTACAGTGTTAGTGGTTATTTTTGAGTGAACTATTTAACACTACAGATTGCTATTTTAAGACAAAGGTTGTTTAAATGACTGTGTCACTGTGCAATAGTTCATGCTCAGTTGAACTTTTGAAAATGTGCATTCAAGGACAAAGGAAATCCAAAGAAGCAGACCTGTTGACATAATTATTTGAACAAGATGTCTGCAAGTGTCTTTTTCTGAGAATGGTCAGTGCAAAGACGAGTCACCGCACAAGAGAATGACTTTTAAAAAATGTTTTGCTCTTGGCATAAGATTTTTGTATCATGGGATATCTTTTCGTTTCCTAATTGGTACATTTGGAAACAAAATTGATTTTGTTCTTAATTTTTCTGCTTTGAAGTATGAATACTATTGTGCAGAAAATGTTCTTCTTGTTTCAGAAGATTTGCAGTGAGTCAGGAGGAAAATAGTTCTGTCTTGTGAATAACTAGCTCAGCCACAGTCCATTCTATCTGTCCTAGCTGAAAATATGAGGTCACCTTGATTAATTGTCTTCTTTTATATTCTTGACAGCCTTTCTTAACTAACCTTTTTAAGGCTTTTAGCTTGTGTAGTTTTTGAAGACTGATTGCCAACCTAGATGTGCCTTGTCAGCAGTTTACCACTTCAGTATTATTTTCCGAAAGATTCTGACACTTACTCAGTTACTGCTCATATCATTTACCATTTCCTGAATAACCTCTTCATAGGAAATTTATTCTGAATTACATAGAAGGTGCAGCATTTGGAGAAGTTTGTCCTTTGCCTGAATGGCCATTTTATAGGAAATCCACTCTAAATTGCATAGAAGGTACTGCATTTGGAGAAGTTTGTTTGTCCTTTGCTTGAATTTTTTTTCTTCTTATGAACTATTGAAGAATCCCCCCCCCCAAAAAAAAAAAAAATTGATAAAAAATTTAGAGTTTATCTTTAATTGAATTGTCATTTTGTAGGTGTTTGATCCATAAATGACCGAATGATGGTAAACTCCTTACAAAAGTTACAGGTTTTTTATTGCCATTAGAATTATTTTTGACATAGTTTATTTTCCAAAATGATAATGATGGTTTGTAAGTGAAGTTGACAAAAATAAAAGTTAAAGATAAACATGTAATTACAGAATTGTTGTGCACTTCTCTTTCATAAAGAATAAATTTACAATTAGTGTGTTCTACTTTTTCCTGTTTTGAAAAATCTTTCATTTTATATTCTTTCAGCACTTCTTGAATCATTCTGCAGTGCAGAAACATAGATGCATGCACTGTTTCAACAACATCCATTGGAAAACAAAAAATTGACTAAATTATAAAAATGTTTTTGTGCTGGTTATGATGTGTCAACACTGACAACAAATGAGTAATTTTGTCAAATATTGTGCCAGAGGCCATTCAGTGTAGATGTAAGTTGTAAGCACCTCTGACTTCGCGACCTTTAATTGGATAGCCAATGATCTCTGTGGTCTGTCTGTTTTCTGGTACTCAGAGTTTTGAAATGAATAAGTGGTGATGGTAAACCGTTGTGAAATATATGGTGTAAAAAAAAAAAGTGTGCTCCCTGCGCTTTTGCATTCCCAAGATCTTCCTTTATCACTATGACAACTTCTTTTCCTTCTACCTGCCACTCAGGGCCACCGTAAACAAGAAGCTGAAGGAACAGGTGGCAGTGGAACTCTCATTCTTCAACTCCAACATCCAGCTGCTGAAGGAGGAACTGTCCGAGATGAACAGCTCTGTGGAGATCTACCAGCATGACAAGTGAGACAGTCACACACACACACACACACACACACACACACACACACACACACACACACACACACACACACACACACACACACACACACACACACACACACACACACACACACACACGCACACACACATACACACACACATGTACACATACACACACACATACACATACACACACACATACACATACATACATGCACACATGCACACACACACATACACACACATGCACACACACACATACACACCTACACATACACACATGCACACATACACACACACACATGCACACATATACACACATACACACACATACACACATACACATACATACATGCACACACATGAATGGGTGGGTGGGTGCATGGACAGATGGACAGAATGATGGACAAATAGATGAGTTGACAGATGTGTGAGTGAAAGGATGGATGGATGAATAGATGGGTGGATTGAAAGATAGATACATTGCTGGATGGATGAACTCACTGGAGTCGTGGCTAAATATTGTGATTGTTCTCCGGAATCGTTAGTTTTTCATGCATTTTCAAACATATAATAAAAATACAAAGGTATAAGATAACAAGACAAATTATATCTCAAATGAAAGCTCTTTATTTACTCTTTACATCCAAAGAATGATCTAAGTGACTAAAGTGCTAATTCTGAATTACACACCATAGAATTAAGTGTGTACATGCGCAAAAATGAAAAAGTAGAAAAAAACAGTTCACTAGCTGTTATGTTAAGCTACAAGCACTCAGAAAATGAAAAACTTTAAATTTCAATATCCAAGTAATGCAAATATTTATAAACATTTAGTATAGACAAGTACAAGCAAATGGAAGCTTGCAATCAACCAAATCAAAGTCAATGATCATTGAATAGAAGGAACAAATTCGCGGGCATGTCGACTTGTAGTCCAGGAGATCCGGTGAAAGGAGGATTGAACAGATAGTTCCGCTTGTTCCTCACCCAGTCATCATCGTCATTGTTGTCGCTGTCATCATCATCCCCTTCAACAGAGGCATGGCGAGAAGAATCCCTTCTAACTGCACTGCGGGGAGACTTGCACGAGTTTGGCGAGGTGTCGATCGCAACAGACCGCTGGTGCTTGGTTGAGGCGACCTTGAACTGCTCGTGTCGACCAAACTTTCTTCGTCACTGTCACTCCTATCGCCAAGCTGATCATCAGCGATTTCCATGAATTCACGATCGCTATCATCACTTTCATCATACTCTTCTTCTGATAGACGATGAATAAGAGCATCTTCCTCATCAGAGCCGTCAGAAATCGCAAGTTCCAGCGTCTCCGTTCGTCGCTCTCTCGCCATTTTGTCAACACGTAGACCATATGCACAAAAGTTACGATTTCTGATCATTGGTATAAAAGATCGACTAAAGGGAGCTAAATCTGCTCGCACATTCCTTCAGTCACACAGGCAAACAAGATTTATCTCCCTTAGACCAGTAGAACCAGAGCAAGAAATTTGCGATCGCATCGCAAACAGTCTCGCGATATGACTCTGGCGGAAGGACGCCTATCGCAAATAATCTCGCGATACGACTCCAGTGAGTTAAGAGATGGATGAATGGATATTTTGACAAACAAATGAAACAGGGAGCAGGTAGAAGGAAAGTTGTACAGACACATAAAATACAGCATATGGATTGTTGTGGAGACAGACACTGACATAACTGAAATGACTTGAACCAAACTGACCGAACTAAACCAAATTGAACTGATTTGAATTGAATCTGCTAAATTGAACAAGAGGAATGAATTAGGCACAGACACATACACAAACACACACACACACACACACACACACACACACACACACACACACACACACACACACACACACACACACACACACACACACACACACACACACACACACAGAGAGAGAGAGAGAGAGAGAGAGAGAGAGAGAGAGAGAGAGAGAGAGAGAGAGAGAGAGGGGGAGAGGGAGAGAGAGTTATTCAAGTGACACTTAACAGGCCAGAGTCAAGTACACATCACCAGGCCACTGTATCAGCAGTGCAGTGAAAGCAGAGCTGTGTTGTGCAGACTGGAACAAAGCAGTCAAACTGAGGCTGTTGTAGTTCAGAGGTAGAATTGGATAAGACCTGAGAAGAATGAGCTTCAGTGAAATACAAAACCACAACAATCAGCAGCAAAGTTACCTACACGTGTGCCTTACCTTAGAAACAGAAAATATGGATGACATATGGAGTATTTTGTACAATCTTCAGAGGAGCATGAACTCTTGAAGCATTTTAGGCATGATAGAAATACTTGGAGTCAATAGAGAGTGATATGGATGCACTCAGGAGGTTATCAAATTTCATTCCTGTTTTGTATATGGAAAAGCTTGATTTATTTGTGAATTTTTATCTATTTATTGCAGTTGTTCTCACTGTGTGCCTATGATTCCACTGGGACTGAAGGAGACAAAGGAAGTCGACTTCATTGTACCCATCAAGGTTAGTGTCAGTGTGATTGTAGCCATCAAGGTTAGTGTCAGTGTGATTGTAGCCATCAAGGTTAGTGTTAGTGTGATTGTAGCCATCAAGGTTAGTGTCAGTGTGATTGTAGCCATCAAGGTTGGTGTCAGTGTGATTGTAGCCATCAAGGTTGGTGTCAGTGTGATTGTAGCCATCAAGGTTGGTGTCAGTGTGATTGTAGCCATCAAGGTTGGTGTCAGTGTGATTGTAGCCATCAAGGTTAGTGTCAGTGTGATTGTAGCCATCAAGGTTAGTGTCAGTGTGATTGTAGCCATCAAGGTTAGTGTCAGTGTGATTGTAGCCATCAAGGTTGGTGTCAGTGTGATTGTAGCCATCAAGGTTGGTGTCAGTGTGATTGTAGCCATCAAGGTTGGTGTCAGTGTGATTGTAGCCATCAAGGTTGGTGTCAGTGTGATTGTAGCCATCAAGGTTAGTGTCAGTGTGATTGTAGCCATCAAGGTTGGTGTCAGTGTGATTGTAGCCATCAAGGTTGGTGTCAGTGTGATTGTAGCCATCAAGGTTGGTGTCAGTGTGATTGTAGCCATCAAGGTTGGTGTCAGTGTGATTGTAGCCATCAAGGTTAGTGTCAGTGTGATTGTAGCCATCAAGGTTAGTGTCAGTGTGATTGTAGCCATCAAGGTTGGTGTCAGTGTGATTGTAGCCATCAAGGTTGGTGTCAGTGTGATTGTAGCCATCAAGGTTAGTGTCAGTGTGATTGTAGCCATCAAGGTTAGTGTCAGTGTGATTGTAGCCATCAAGGTTGGTGTCAGTGTGATTGTAGCCATCAAGGTTGGTGTCAGTGTGATTGTAGCCATCAAGGTTAGTGTCAGTGTGATTGTAGCCATCAAGGTTGGTGTCAGTGTGATTGTAGCCATCAAGGTTGGTGTCAGTGTGATTGTAGCCATCAAGGTTGGTGTCAGTGTGATTGTAGCCATCAAGGTTGGTGTCAGTGTGATTGTAGCCATCAAGGTTAGTGTCAGTGTGATTGTAGCCATCAAGGTTGGTGTCAGTGTGATTGTAGCCATCAAGGTTAGTGTCAGTGTGATTGTAGCCATCAAGGTTGGTGTCAGTGTGATTGTAGCCATCAAGGTTGGTGTCAGTGTGATTGTAGCCATCAAGGTTGGTGTCACTGAGATTGTAGCCATCAAGGTTAGTGTCAGTGTGATTGTAGCCATCAAGGTTGGTGTCAGTGTGATTGTAGCCATCAAGGTTGGTGTCAGTGTGATTGTAGCCATCAAGGTTAGTGTCACTGGGATTGTAGCCATCAAGGTTAGTGTCACATTTTGTGAAGAAAATTTAGAAGGCATTTATTCCTACTGCTTGTAATTTTTAAAATTTGGTATAGATAGTTCTGTTAAAAAAATTTGCTTTCTGAATCCTGCAGTCAGTACTCAAGGACTGTCAATACGAGAGTGATGTATTATTTGATTTGTGCAGCTATCTCCATCTTTGTAATGAAACTTTTTTTTCTTCTCAGAATTAACATAATACTTTAATTAAAAAGAAAATCAGTGCAGATCATTTTTGACTCACATGCGAAGCAAAAGTGAGTCTATGTACTCACCCGTTTCATCTGTCCGGGCGTGGTGTCGTCCGTAAAAAACTTTAACGTTGGATTTTTCTCGGAGTCTATTAAGTCTATCAACACCCAATTTGGCATGATGGTGTATGATGACAAGGCGTCAAAAAACATACACACTGAGACTTGACCTTGCTTCAAGGTCAAGGTCGCAGGGGCCGTAAATGTTGTCTAAAAAACAGCCATTTTTCACATTTTCCCAATTTTCTCTAAAGTTTTTGAGATTGGATACCTGACCTATATATGGTATATAGGGCAAAGTAATTCCTCTCTTTTGATACCAGTTTGATTGACCTTGCTTCAAGGTCAAGGTCACAGGAGCTCTTTAAAGTTGGATTGTATACATATTTTGAAGTGACCTTGA
>JAWQFJ010002801.1:12500-18336 GCA_034096865.1 Theodoxus fluviatilis
TGCTGTCTGTTGTCCTGAGTGGCCTCTCCCCCTCCACTTCCACTGGTAAGCTTGCTGTCTGCTTGCTGTCTGCTTGCTGTCTGTTGTCCTGAGTGGCCTCTCCCCCTCCACTTCCACTGGTAAGCTTGCTGTCTGCTTGCTGTCTGTTGTCCTGAGCGTCCTCTCCCCCTCCACTTCCACTGGTAAGCTTGCTGTCTGCTTGCTGTCTGTTGTCCTGAGTGGCCTCTCCCCCTCCACTTCCACTGGTAAGCTTGCTGTCTGTTGTCCTGAGTGGCCTCTCCCCCTCCACTTCCACTGGTAAGCTTGCTGTCTGCTTGCTGTCTGCTTGCTGTCTGTTGTCCTGAGCGACCTCTCCCCCTCCACTTCCACTGGTAAGCTTGCTGTCTGCTGTCCTGAGCGGCCTCTCCCCCTCCACTTCCACTGGTAAGCTTGCTGTCTGTTGTCCTGAGCGGCCTCTCCCCCTCCACTTCCACTGGTAAGCTTGCTGTCTGTTGTCCTGAGCGTCCTCTCCCCCTCCACTTCCACTGGTAAGCTTGCTGTCTGTTGTCCTGAGTGGCCTCTCCCCCTCCACTTCCACTGGTAAGCTTGCTGTCTGCTTGCTGTCTGCTTGCTGTCTGTTGTCCTGAGCGGCCTCTCCCCCTCCACTTCCACTGGTAAGCTTGCTGTCTGTTGTCCTGAGCGGCCTCTCCCCCTCCACTTCCACTGGTAAGCTTGCTGTCTGTTGTCCTGAGCGGCCTCTCCCCCTCCACTTCCACTGGTAAGCTTGCTGTCTGTTGTCCTGAGTGGCCTCTCCCCCTCCACTTTCACTGGTAAGCTTGCTGTCTGCTTGCTGTCTGCTTGCTGTCTGCTTGCTGTCTGCTGTCCTGAGCGGCCTCTCCCCCTCCACTTCCACTGGTAAGCTTGCTGTCTGCTGTCCTGAGCGTCCTCTCCCCCTCCACTTCCACTGGTAAGCTTGCTGTCTGCTTGCTGTCTGCTGTCCTGAGTGGCCTCTCCCCCTCCACTTTCACTGGTAAGCTTGCTGTCTGCTTGCTGTCTGCTTGCTGTCTGCTGTCCTGAGTGGCCTCTCCCCCTCCACTTCCACTGGTAAGCTTGCTGTCTGTTGTTCTGAGCGGCCTCTCCCCCTCCACTTCCACTGGTAAGCTTGCTGTCTGTTGTCCTGAGCGGCCTCTCCCCCTCCACTTCCACTGGTAAGCTTGCTGTCTGTTGTCCTGAGTGTCCTCTCCCCCACCACTTCCACTGGTAAGCTTGCTGTCAGTGCTCTTGAGTGAAATGAAGAATTCATTAAAAAGCTTGTATCATTTGATAACAGAGAGTCTCATAGAAAGGGGTGGGGGTGGGGTGTGGGGGTGGGGGATAGAGAGAAAGAGAGAGAGAGAGAAAGAGAGAGAGAGAGAGAGAGAGAGAGAGAGAGAGAGAGAGAGAGAGAGAGAGAGAGAGAGAGAGAGAGGGAGGAGGAGGGAGGGAGGGAGGGAGGGAGGGAGGGAGGGAGGGAGGGAGGGAGGGAGGGAGATGGGAGGGAGGGAGGGAGGGAGGGAGGGAGGGAGGGAGGGAGGGAGGGAGGGAGGAAGGGAGGGAGGTGTGTTGGAGGGAGGGAGGGAGGGAGATGGAGGGAGGGAGGGAGGGAGGGAGGGAGGGAGGGAGGGAGGGAGGGAGGGAGGGGGAGGGGTGAGGGGGTTGGGGGGGCTTTGTGCGTGTATAATTACTTATAAATGTGCATGCTTACTTGCAGATGTTATCCTGTCTGAATGTATGTGCTTGTTTATGTACAATGTAACCAATTTAGCCTCTGATGATTCTTCTGTTCCTGATAGAGTATTTTGTTCTTTGACAGGTTTGACTCCCTGACAGGAGTTCCCAACACACAGAAGGGCATTGGCTTTGAGAAGGGCAGCATTCTGTTCAACATCGGAGCCCTCTACTCCCAGATAGCATGCAGACAGGTGTGTACAAGGCTATGAGAGGTTGCATCCAATGAGACACATGTTTGCAGTAGCAGTGGGCATGGTTTGACTTGGGACAATAATGTAGTAATAGGGTCGCTGTTTTGTACACAACAAAGTTTGAAAACAGACTGAATAGATAGTTGGAAATTAGCAAGAAAATTATGTTTAAAAAAAGGAACATCAATGAGTTTTTTATGCATCAAAAAGAAGAAATGAATTTTGCTCAGTTTTTTGTAATTACAATGGAATATTTGCCCTCTACCTCGGAGGCAGGGCTATCCCAACTCAGCTGTATCATTTACCAAGAGATTTACTCCAATTAAAAATCTATCAGTCTTTCAGAAACCCTCATACAGGTTACCACCACTGTGTCTCTCTATCTCTCTCCACATCAAAGTCTTTTTTCCCCCCTCCCAGCCTGACTATCCATTTGCCTGTATCACTTCAAATTTTTGCCTCTCTAACTCTTAATTTTTAATCTCCCAGCCCCACTGCATCTGTCACATTACACAAACATGTCAGCCTGAATCCATAGGTGTGCCTGTGTCGCTATGCAATTTCACCTATCTAACTCTCTGGGTTTTTTTTCTCCCCACCTCACTTCATCAGTCATACTACATAAACATGTCAGCCTGACTCTGTGCGTCTGTGTCACTCCACATTTTTGCCTACCTAACTCTTTTTTTTATAAATCTCCCCACCTCACTTCATTTCTGTCATACTACACTAACATGTCGACCTGACTCCCTGTCCATGCTCCAGGACCGCACGACGGCATCGGGACTGCAGGAGGCCACTAGTCACTTCCAGAAGGCGGCAGGAGCGTTCCGCTACCTGGACACCAACTTCAAGTACGCACCCAGTATGGACATGCAGCCCCAAACACTGTCCATGCTGATGGTGCTCATGATCGTAAGTGATGCAGTCTCATCTTTGAATCTATCCTCTTGTGTCTGTTGCTCTGTCTTGTTGTCTTTTTGTATCTCTCTGTCCGTCATCTTTTTGGGGTCCTGTAGGTGGAAGCCAGTGTTCGATTTGGTACGGTGAAAAAATGATGACGGAAGAGTCACCTGACGAAAGAGCTCCCAAGCTCCGAAAGCTTGTAAGAATAAAACCAGTTTGACCGATGTCCTCTTTCATCATCATTTTTTTTTCTTTGTTTTTGGGTGGATGGGATGGTGGTGGTGGTGGTGGTGGTGGTGGTGGTGGTGGTGGTGGTGGTGGTGGTGGTGGTGGTGGTGGTGGTGGTGTGTGTGTGTGTGTGTGTGTGTGTGTGTGTGTTAGAGTAAGTATGACAAATAAGAGATACATTTTGTAGTTAGGGAAAAGGACAGAGATTTTCTGTGCTTGACATTTCCATCAGACATAAAGACGTGGATGTACCTTGTGGTCACTTGTTGTCTTTCATCCCTGCAAAGGTACTTCACTCACTGCCTGTTGCTTGCAGTCACAGGCCCAGGAGTGTGTCTTTGATGTGCAGAGACTGCATAGAGTGCCCGAGGGCATCCTTCCCCACGTCCACCTGGCACAGGAAGCCGCCATGGTGAGCAGAGCTGTGTGCTGCTGTGTGTGGTGGTGCTGTGTGCTGTTGTGTCTGGTGGTGCTGTGTGCTGTTGTGTCTGGTGGTGCTGTGTGCCGTTGTGTGTGGTGGTGCTGTGGGCCGTTGTGTCTGGTGGTGCTGTGGGCCGTTGTGTGTGGTGGTGCTGTGTGCTGCTGTGTGTGGTGGTGCTGTGTGCTGATGTGTGTGGTGGTGCTGTGTGCTGCTGTGTGTGGTGGTGCTGTGTGCTTTTGTGTGTGGAGGTGCTGTTTGCCGTTGTGTCTGGTGGTGCTGTGTGCTGTTGTGTGTGGAATTGCTGTGTGCCGTTGTGTCTAGTGGTGCTGTGTGCTGATGTGTGTGATGGTGCTGTGTGCTGTTGTGTGTGGAGGTGCTGTGTGCCGTTATGTCTGGTGGTGCTGTGTGCTGATGTGTGTGGTGTGCTGTGTGCTGTTGTGTGTGGTGGTGCTGTGTGCTGTTGTGTGTGGTGGTGCTGTGTGCTGATGTGTGTGGTGGTGCTGTGTGCTGTTGTGTGTGGTGGTGCTGTGTGCTGCTGTGTGTGGTGGTGCTGTGTGCTGATGTGTGTGGTGGTGCTGTGTGCTGTTGTGTGTGGTGGTGCTGTGTGCTGTTGTGTGTGGAGGTGCTGTGTGCCGTTGTGTCTGGTGGTGCTGTGTGCTGTCGTGTCTGGTGGTGCTGTGTGCTGTGTTGTCTGGTGGTGCTGTGTGCTGTCGTGTCTGGTGGTGCTGTGTGCTGTTGTGTGTGGAGGTGCTGTGAGCTGTTGTGTGTGTGGAGGTGCTGTGTGCTGTTGTGTGTGGAGGTGCTGTGTGCTGTTGTGTGTGGTGGTGCTGTGTGCTGTCGTGTCTGGTGGTGCTGTGTGCTGTTGTGTGTGGTGGTGCTGTGTGCTGATGTGTGTGGTGGTGCTGTGTGCTGTTGTGTGTGGTGGTGCTGTGTGCTGTTGTGTGTGGTGGTGCTGTGTGCTGATGTGTGTGGTGGTGCTGTGTGCTGTTGTGTGTGGTGGTGCTGTGTGCTGCTGTGTGTGGTGGTGCTGTGTGCTGATGTGTGTGGTGGTGCTGTGTGCTGTTGTGTGTGGAGGTGCTGTGTGCCGTTGTGTCTGGTGGTGCTGTGTGCTGTTGTGTCTGGTGGTGCTGTGTGCTGTGTTGTCTGGTGGTGCTGTGTGCTGTCGTGTCTGGTGGTGCTGTGTGCTGTTGTGTGTGGAGGTGCTGTGTGCTGTTGTGTGTGGAGGTGCTGTGTGCTGTTGTGTGTGGAGGTGCTGTGTGCTGTTGTGTGTGGTGGTGCTGTGTGCTGTCGTGTCTGGTGGTGCTGTGTGCTGTTGTGTGTGGTGGTGCTGTGTGCTGATGTGTGTGGTGGTGCTGTGTGCTGTTGTGTGTGGTGGTGCTGTGTGTTGTTGTGTCTGGTGGTGCTGTGTGCTGTCGTGTCTGGTGGTGCTGTGTGCTGTTGTGTGTGGTGGTGCTGTGTGCTGTTGTGTGTGGTAGTGCTGTTTGCTGTTGTGTGTGGTGGTGCTGTGTGCTTTTGTGTGTGGAGGTGCTGTGTGCTGATGTGTGTGGAGGTGCTGTGTGCTGTTGTATGTGGTGGTGTTGTGTGCTGTTGTGTCTGGTGGTGCTGTGTGCTGCTGTGTGTGGTGGTGCTGTGTGCTGCTGTGTGTGGTGGTGCTGTTTGCTGCTGTGTGTGGTGGTGTTGTGTGCTGTTGTGTGTGGTGGTGTTGTGTGCTGTTGTGTCTGGTGGTGCTGTTTGCTGCTGTGTGTGGTGGTGTTGTGTGCTGTTATGTGTGGTGGTGCTGTGTGCTGTTGTGTGTGGTGGTGCTGTTTGCTGCTGTGTCTGGTGGTGCTGTGTGCTGTTGTGTGTGGTGGTGCTTTGTGCTGTTGTGTGTGGTGGTGTTGTGTGCTGTGTTGTCTGGTGGTGCTGTGTGCTGTTGTGTGTGGTGGTGCTGTGTGCTGTTGTGTGTGGTGGTGTTGTGTGCTGCTGTGTGTGGTGGTGCTGTGTGCTGTTGCGTGTGGTGTTGCTGTGTGCTGTTGTGTGTGATGGTGCTGTGTGCTGTTGTGTGTGGTTGTGCTGATGTGTCTGGTGGTGCTGTGTGTGATGGTATGTCTGGTGGTGCCTGAGCCTCTGTTGGTGATGAGTTTGTGGTGCTTGTGTGATGGTATGTCTGGTGGTGCCTGAGCCTCTGTAGATGATGAGTTTGTGGTGCTGTGTGTTATGCTTTATGTGGTCGTACAAGCAGTGATGTATGTGGTCCATGCTCACACCACAGACACACGCATGCACGCACACACACACACACACACACACACACACACACACACACACACACACACACACACATGCACACACACATGCACAC
>JAWQFJ010002801.1:23346-33346 GCA_034096865.1 Theodoxus fluviatilis
GAAAAACGTATAGGCAGCTCTTATGCTAGGTTTTGCATCGCTTGTACAACCGGGTTTCAAAGGACAATACATTACTAAGGACCGCAGCACTGGCGCTCTTTACGAGATTTCTGACAATCTCTCGCCGTGATCCGGTCCCCGTTTTCGCCGTGTTCTCTCCCCGGGAGCGCTCATCGTTGAGGTCGATTATTTTCGTGCCGACATACACAATGATAGTGAGTGTTCCGTATTATGCACAATGAGTGAGGAAGATCCAGCACAGGCTTTATGACTTGCAGAGGTCAGATTGTCAGCAGAATGCCAAGTGCGTTGCTAAGCCCGGTTTTATTTTTTATTCAGATGCATCTTCTTTGAAAGCGGACCTCAAATTTGCTATGCGTCGAGAAAAGTGTCCGTACGATTCGTAAACATAACACTAATTAGCCGAGCGCGTGGGAGATTAGCGAACGGTTGTTTTGGTAACAACCAAAACTAATTGAATATCATGGGGGGGGGGGTGTGTCCCTCCGGGAAAATTATACACACTATAGCTGGAAAAAAAAGGTGAGCAGAAAAAGGGGTCAAAGGGGTTGCTCGTGGTTGTAAAAAATACGATCTCTCCCTTAAAATGATACGATATACACAATTTTCATGAATAAAAGTCCACGTCACCTAACAAGCTGCGTCTTAATAAAAGAAAGATTAATAACACATGACGCAATCATTATGATCATGAGTAAAATATGAGGCAAGGCAGACAGTAGACGGACAGAAGCAGCATACACGGCCTATATAGCATCTGTCACACGGAGGTAAATGGAAATTATTTGGCTGTCTCACGTAGAAAAACAGAAATAAGCGACTTGGCCGCAACCCCCAAGCGTAGAACGTCAATAGCGTTAGGGAAAGCTATTCCTAGCATAACATCTGAACCTACTTGGGTAAGAGGTGTCTATAGATACACGGGAATTAAGGAAAGAGTCCGACCCGACTTTCATTCTTTAATAGCCTTCTTGAGTTTGGTTGTTTGTTTGAAATGAGAGCGACGAAGGCGAAAATGGGGGCGAAGTAAAACTTGGCGCTTGCATTATATCGTAGTTTTCAAATGATCAGATACGGCTGTGTGGGAAATCCTTTTTTTTCCGCTTCCATCCCGAGGACGAGGACACAAGATTTCTTTTGTTGTATTGTTAGCAAATGGACCCTGTACTGGCAAAATTTCGCATAGACGTCAAAGAATTTGATCGGGGAAAAGTGCTCCACCTGTAGGTCCATCTGTACTACTGTGAGACTCTTCGTCATGCGCTGTGACTCACTATTTGACCAAATCGAATTCCATTCCTGCCCAGCTCCATTTTCCCCGAACGTACCTATGCCTTGAAAAAGATAGAAACCTGCATCGGTATGGAGCATGCTATTCAATACTATTTATATGTGTCAACTCTATAACCCGAACCTGCCAAAATTGATTTTACAAATATAGCAAGTGACCCATCACCCTCAGGGTGAGGCGGACCTACTTATAACAATAAGTCTCCACCAGATACATGACACAGCGGTCCTGGCTTTCAAAATCATAAAGGTAAAGAACAAAGCGACGAAAAGTGAGCCTTAGCCCTGCGATGCACCTTCCGTGCGCCAGTATGCACGTGTTCTAACCAGTTCTCACAGGGGAATAGGTCTCTCTTTCTATATCCCCTTTTAATCCATCGTATGTTCTGTTGTCTCCTCTTACCCCTCTGAAAAAGATGGTTAGTGAGAAGGGCTGTGTGAGAAAAAAAAAAAACCTGTCAGCTCCATCATCACAGCAGACGCACAACCACAAAAAAGTCACATAAAGGTTTGGAGATCAACTAAGAACACAGATACGTACGCGCTTTAAGAAAAGGGGTCCGACATGTGCAGCGCATGGGACGCTAACGCGTACGGTCAGTGCTGGCCTGTGCTGGGGTATAATGTCGCTTGTCAGACATTGATATGCCGCAGTGTGAAGATGTAGTGTCGTATAAGACCCGTATATTAACTTCGAAAGCGCTGGTGTGATTCATCTATGTCCAAGTGGCGTGTTAATGGATTGCCATTGCGCTTGTAATGCTTAAGAGGTAGATGCCATTGAGGTGATCCTGCGTTTCCAACATTTATTCTACACTTTTCCAACCTGAGAGAGATAACCAAAAAGCGACTAGTATATATATGTGATAGTGTTTCATAATTTTCACTTTGAATACCTATCGAATAGCGTTACCTTTTCAGCCTTGTTTGACAAACTTTCACCTGGGTTCATCTTGATTCCTTGTGTCCGGCGCTTGCGCCCCAGTAAATGCGAGGCCTTTTACATCACCACACTACGTCACGAGCACACACACACACACTACACCCACACAACGCGACAACACATCATGCAACGGCAAACCAAGCGCCAACCTCACCACAGTGAATCACACACTAACGAAAAAAACATCTAACAAACAGACACGAAAAAAGACACATCATGCACACAGAGACAAACAACAAAACAATCAAACACAAAAAACAATCCAACACACACAACATTGTACTTTTCACACCCCACAAAATCAACACCAAGAAACAACACACAGCAAAAAAAGCAAAAAAAACACACAAAAAAAGAATGTATTGAAAATGCAAAACCAATAAACATATCCTCTATCGTTTTGGAAGAAGAAAATACTCAATAGAAGAAAGATCGCACGTGTTGATGATCTGAGAGAGGAAGGATAGGTGCTAAGTAAAAGTGTGTAGTGTTTCTGGGGTGTTATGGTGTTAGTGGGTGTGTAGTGTGCGTGCCTGATGGTGTTGTGTGTGTGTGACATAGGTGTGTTACAAAAGTGTGGTGATGAAGTTCGTGTTGGTCCGGATGGTCCTCATGTGCGCGTGTTGAAGTATGACTGGTACATGTGTCAGTGTCTGTGTACGTATGTTTATGTTGTCCGTGCACGGTCTGGTGTTCTTGTTGTGAAGCGGTGTATTGCGCTTGCATGTGTGTGTGTGTGTTGTGTGTGTGCTGGTGATGCGTGATCTAGAACGAATGGGAGTAGACGGTAAAAGGCGCTCTCTCTTACAGGAAGGCAACGCCTGAGCAGACAAAGGCACAATGGAGGTTGATGTCTCAATACTTCATGGCTTGCATTCTTGGCTCGGATAAAAGCGCACGCCTCACTCAAATGTCAGAAGGAATTCTATTATCTCACATAAGAACACGGTGTCATCAGGTTGAAACATTAAGGGAACAATAAAGCAAACATGCACACAGACATTCAAGATGTGAGAAAGGAATAATTACACACTACAATTATGTACAGCGCTTTCTAAGGTTTTGTAAACACACAAATAGGAGATTTAATAAAACAAAAATGCACATCACGCGCAATTACTCAAGGGCTGAATGAGAAGTGAATTATACACACACAATGCAGCCGAGCCATGGGCGCGCATGCGCTGACAACAAAGCAGCTATCCACAGAACAGTTGATCGTCACTACACAAAGAACCCCTAAACATGAAATTTTTGTTAATTGCGCTTGCACAGATGCTACAAGTTTCTTTTTTATGACACCAGTTAACCGATCTTTTGAGACTCTTTTTTATTTCCCCGTTATAGAACGTGGCGTAGAGAAGGCAGATCCTGCACACGGAAGGCGCATCGCCTGGGTCAGGCTACCTCGCAGCGATTTGATTCCTTTCTTTTTGAAGCACCAACCCTTGTGTCAGGGATTGCGGGTTATACCGATCTTCTTCGGCAGGGTACCCATGGTTTCTATTTGTAACTGTTATGGCGCGCGGGTTATGGCACCAATCAAAAAAAATAGTGGAATCCATAAGTTCCATTCCAGAAAAACAGTCTATCTTTTTACAGCTGGACAGATGATATTGATTTGGCTCCATTCAAAGATGGTTCACGCACCAGGACCTCATCAAAAGAAGACCAGCAGATATAGGACAGATGAGCAGACACTATTCCCGATCCAATCTTGACGTCTTGAATTTTGCGACCCCATTTGTCTACATCTTGTCCCCGCGTCTCGGGGTGAAGCGGAGAACAATAAAAAAAAAAAAAAAGATTTTCACGACAGGCCGATTAGCTGATCAATCTTCGAAACACTGATTGATTGCAGCCGGCAGTTTTTCCTCCCCCTTTTGCCTTGTCGTTCTCACTTTCTACGCTATGAGAGCGTGGAAAATCTAGAAACTGTCGAGTTGCTTAATTTCGCTTAGACGAAACACCACAGTGTCCAGAGGTTATGCGCAGGAAAAGAAACTGTCTTAACCTATCCTGATTGACGCCAGTAGCTTTTTTCTAATGGGAGGACCTCAAAATGCCATCGCCAGAGCTTAAGAGGCCTATTTGTATGCCGAACTTGCTACGATCGAGTTGATATGCTGATAAGTGACGGACTAGATCATTTTAATGAGGCGTCACAGGTTGTTTTAATAGGCGCTTAGTTAAGAACCAGCTGGTTTAGATAGGGGAAGGGGGAGCAGGTATTGCTTCATCATGAAGGAACGAATTATCGTTTTGTATTCGCGATCGCTAGTTTAGGGAAAGAACGCCAAGAGAGATATACGCTATTTACGGACACAACTTGACCCTTTTTCACCAGCTATAGTGTGGGGGAAATTTCCATTGTAGCAGTTTACCACATAGCTCTCCACTGCTACACTCTTGGCTAATTATAGTAGTGCACGTCGAGCCTTTACGAACATACGAACAGTTTCCAAACTATATGACGCTTTACCCAAGGTGACTAAAGAAGTTTGTTACTAGTTTTGTCAAACACACACTGACACGCACAGTGCACGCAGCTATGTGACCTCTTACCAATAAACGCGATTCCTCACGCCAAATAATTTCTTTGGAACAGTTAGAGTGTGAGTTGTGAGGACATTAGCAATAGCGCCAAAAATCACTATACACGAGTATCTCGCACATAAAAGGCGCTAAGTGGGACGAAAAGAGCTTTGGAGACCACACGCGACAACGACTGGTACGCACAATTGACTTTTAGTTCGGGGGGGAGGGCAGGAAATCCGCATTAAAATCAGCCGAGTGCTAGGCACACATAAGCTGGGTCTAGTAATGTATGTCTTGTAAAGCAGTCGGGTAAAGCGAGGCAAAAAATCGCTAGCATACCAAAGAGAGCTGCCCAAATGGTTTGAAAGGAGGCCGCCCCCGGAAAATGATTTTGCATTGGCGATTGGGGTCACTGATTCGAACATACACTATAATGGAGCGTGAGTTGATTAGTAGTTTTGTGTGTTGAGAATTAGGTGCATTGTGTTGTTGGAGTTGGAAAGCTGTGTGGATCGGTGTTGTTCGTATCTCGTTAAATCTAGCGCCTCTAGATTCGCTTAGGCACTTCGTCGTGTATTCCTTCTTCTTCTTCTCGTCTTCATTCTTTCTCAGCCTCCCTCCTCCTCCTCCTTCCGTCCCAATACCACCTCCTGCCTCCACCTTGCCTTCCTCATCCTTACACCTCATCCTCTCCCTGCCTCCTTCCGCGACCTCCGGCCTACTACCCTCCGCCTCCTCATCCGGTATCTCTTGCAGTGCACCCGCCAGAACTGACTACCCCCTTCCGCCACGCCGCTCCTCCTCCTCCTCCTCCTCCTCCTCCTCCTCCTCCTCCTCCTCCTCTTCCTCCTCCTCCTCTTCCTCCTCCTCCTCCTTTCTCCTCCTCCTCCTTTCTCCTCCTCCTCCTCCTCCTCCTCCTCCTCCTCCTCCTCCTCCTCCTCCTCCTCCTCTTCCTTCTCCTCCTCCTCCTCCTCCTCCTCCTCCTCCTCCTCCTCCTCCTCCTCCTCCTCCTCCTCCTCCTCCTCCTCCTCTTCCTCCTCCTCCTCCTTCTCCTCCTCCTCCTCCTCCTCCTACTCCTCCTCTTTTTCTTCTTCATCTGCTTATCTTACTCTTCCACGATGTATGTTTAGTCTGTCGTAGTTGTATTACTTATTTTTCATACTTGCTAAACTGTGTACTCAGACAGTTTTATATTTCTAGACAACCTTTTGTCTTGACAAAAGTTCTCTGCACTATGCAATCAAGAAACAGATTAAATGGCATTCTCGTTTCATCCAAAAATGACTGAAATCCACCATTTCGTCGGTTCTACATTTGACACAATTTTATATTTTCTTGTGCTCATCCAAACTGCAATATTTATAGCTTTCTCCTTTTTCTCCACCCACCCTCCACCCACCACCACCCTTTTTACGGTATTCCATGTCGATCATTTAAATGCTTATAACTCTGTATATTTCTTCCTTGTATATTAGAAAGAAAACTAAATATTTACTCTGTCTCTCCCAGCTTAATTTCTAAATTAGTGATAGACAACAATGTATTATAGTCCAATTCTTTATTCCAACTGTTTCATTCGGTCGACATTCTTATCTTAGTCCTGACGTTTATAATGACAGAATGAGAATGCCAATAACATCATATGTCCGCCTCTCTAAGAAATTGCTTCCACACCAAACAGTCCTCCGCGATTCCTGCCGTCTGTCGCTGCTGATAAGGGGAGGAAACTCACGCCACAATAAAACTAACGACGATTGTATGGGAATCTCAAGGGAGGTAATCTCATTTCTTCCGGCACCTCTCTGCCGTTATCTCAAGGGAGGTAATCACATTTCTTCCGGCAGCTCTCTGCCGTTATCTCTAAGGACGCTACTTCGCGCTGTGGCAAGACGCCGTTGCTAAGGAAAGAGAGAGACGGGTGGGAGGGCAGGAATGGGTAGCATGAGACAAAGCTCTGTAGATAAGTATGTACATCTGTGGTGTCTTCTCGTCATTAATGATAGTCTGGTTCTGTTACGCTGCTTGTCTCTACTTGAGCTGTCTCTCTCTGTTTCTGTCTCTACCTACCCGTCTGTCTATTTCTCTACCTACCTGTCTGTCTCTCAACCTACCTGCCTGTCTATTTCTCTACCTACCTGTCTGCCTCTACCTACCTGTCTGTCGCTCAACCTACCTACACTTCTGTCTCTGTCTTTACGTACCTGTCTGTCTCTCAACCTACCTGCCTGTCTATTTCTCTACCTACATGTCTGTCTCTCAACCTACCTGTCTGTCTCTCAACCTACCTACGTGTCTGTATCTGTCTGTATCTACCTGTCTGTCTCTCAACCTACCTGTCTGTCTCTGTCTCTACCTACCTGTCTGTGTCTGTCTCTACCGACCTATCTGTCTCTGTCTTCTTTGCATTGTGTGAGTGTGAGTGTGTGTGTGTGTGTGTGTGTGTGCAGGTGTGTGTTTTTGTGTGTGTGTGTGTGTGTGTGTGTGTGTGTGTGTGTGTGTGTGTGTGTGTGTGTGCACAATCTTTGTGTGTTAATGAGTGTGTGTGTGTGTGTGTGTGTGTGTGTGTGTGTGTGTGTGTGTGTGTGTGTGTGTGTGTGTGATGTGTGTGTGTGTGTGTGAGTGTGTGTGTGTGGGTGTGTGTGTGTGTGTGTGAGAGAGAGAGAGAGATGTGTATGTGTGTGCGCGTGTGTGTGTGTGTGTGTGTGTGTGTGCATGTGGGGTGTGCGTGTGGTGTGTGTGCCTGTACATGTATGATGTATGCCCGCGCGTACACACACACACACACACACACGCGCGCGCGCGCGCGCGCAAACACACAGGCAGATATACACGCGCGAGCGCTGGCGTAGACTGGAAAGAGGAGTGGAGGTGGGGGGGGGGGGGGGGAGGTGGGGGGGGGGGGGGGGACGGGGGAGTGAGAGACAGGCGCCGACGGAGAGTTGTTTGCCATTGTGGGCGTCTTGCCACAGCAAACATCCAGCCTTTCCGTACTGCCCTCCCCTCGAACTGTCACTTTCAGGCCCCCCACCCCCACATGCCCACTGGCAAGCAGGCGACACTGCTAATTGTGTATTTGTCATCTGAAGTTACTAAATGGATCCTGATAGCTTTGTTTGCAGGCGCAGTAGGGAGTCACTGATAAGGTTTGAGAGAGAGAGAGAGAGAGAGAGAGAGAGAGAGAGAGAGAGAGAGAGAGAGAGAGAGAGAGAGAGAGAGAGAGAGAGAGCGAGAGAGAGAGAGAGAGAGAGAGAGAGAGAGCGAGAGAGAGAGAGAGAGGGGGGGGGACGGACGGACGGATGGACAGACAGTGAGACAGAAAGAGAAGGACGTGTACGAACGAAATTATGAACCTTTGTGCATGCATTTATGCACAATATATGCCCAAGCGTATGCTCACCCATAGACGCTTGAAATACGACATGTATTCAAATACGCACGTAAAAACGCAAGCAAGAGCGCGCGCGCACACACACACACACACACACACACACACACACACACACACGCGCGCACACACACACACACACACACACACACACAAGATAGTATGCATACATACACTCACTGTTCGCAAGTACAATCACTTCTTTTTTTCTTTTTCGTCAACCCGTCACTTCATTTCAATTCTGCCTCTTCAATTTTTACATGATATAGCTTATTATGTTATATTATAATCTGTATAAATATATATATACGAATGATATCATATATATCATTCAATATTATATATCCCGTATAATTAGCATACATAGGATGGTAATATAAATATATATATATATATCTATATTACAGAGTCTATATATAGTATAATATCATATATATATATACTGGCTATATATCTGAATAAATATGAAATATGTATATATATATGAAAGTATTATAGTATGTCAATATATATATCTATGGTATATATAATAATACTATATATTATATCATGATGCTCTATATCTATATGCATAGATATATAAAAGGTAATATATATCGTCATTAGCTATATAGATGAAGCATATATCTATATATAATATATCATAAACCAATATAAGAGAAATATTATATTATATCGGTGTATAACGATCCTAATATAATATATATAGCATGTATCTAGCTGATGTAACACTAATATGATCATAAGATTAGATCAATATATCATCGAGGACTTATAATAAATATCATAAATATCATCTGCTAATGAAAATTATCCATCAGATAACTACATTCATTTCTGATTATATAAATATACTTAATCTATCAGCTAGAGATATTATATATGATACAATCCTTCTTTATATTATATCTATCGCTCAATATCTATCTATTCTCGACATATTATACCTCATGGTCTCTTTTATTCTTCATCCACATACGGACTCTATCCCTTCTATATCCCCCTTTGAGAGAGTACTCTTCTATTTACATCTCATATCTTTATCTTTCTCAGTTTATTTATCTCTTTCTCTTTTTCTCTCTCTATTATATAGTTGTAGCTTCCCTTTCTTCATATCTATATGATTAAATGATATATCTATAGATTCTATCTCTCTCTCTCCTCCTCTCTCTCTCTTCGTTCTCTCTCTCTCTCGTTCTCTCTCTCTCTCACTCTCTCTCTCTCTTTCTCTATGTCTCTCTCTCTCTTCTCTCTCTCTCTCTCTCTTTCTCTGTCTCTCTCTCGCTCTCTCTCTCTCTCTCTCTCTCTCTCTCTCTCTCTCTCTCTCTCTCTCTTCTCTCCACTGTCAAAGACCTAGCAACAAATGCCTATGCTACGATTCGCAAAGTGAGTATGTACATTTACCATGCGTTTAAGATGAGAACGGAAAGAATGGAAATACTAAGTATAAATCATAATGTTTGTTAAGACTAGTGCTACTACGTATACTAGTGAACACTGTTTCCCTCGATACTATGTCCATTCACATATTACTGTTTAGAATCATCCCGATACCGCACTGCTATGTTATGTAAATTTTTCACCTTGCAATGGGCCGGTGGCCTAAGCAATAAGCTCTTCGTTCATTCGTTTGTTAGTTCGTTCGTTAATTCGTTCGTTAATTCGTTCGTTCGTTCGTTCTCTCTCTCCCTTTTCTCTCTCTCTCTCTCTCCCTTCTCTCTCTCTCCCTTTTCTCTCTCTCTCTCTCTCTCTCTCTCTCTCTCTCCCTTCTCTCTCTCTATCCCTTCTCTCTCTCTCTCTCTCACTCTCTCTCTCTCTCTCTC
>JAWQFJ010002801.1:43346-123346 GCA_034096865.1 Theodoxus fluviatilis
GAGATGTGCACAAACTGGCAGACATGGTGAGAATTCTGCTGTCGGACTCCAATGACGAGGAGAGTAAACCAAAAGTGCCCTCCACCAGAGACGAAAGAAAGACACTTGGTAAGACAGAAAATTCATTATCTTTGCCTTTTTCAGACTTTCTGTACTTTTGTATTTTTTTTCAGGAAGGATGCATTATTTTCTTAACTGTAGTTCTGTAGTCATGTGCTACATGGTACGTGTAATACGTATGCTTCATTGTTGCCATAACTGTGGCATATTAATGATTTTCAGCAGGTGAACATGCACAGTCCTAAAGACTTCTGAGGCACATACCGTTTGGGATTGCTAGACTAGAGTAAAAATGAATTTGATTTTTTGGAGCCTGCAGGTATCTTCAAGACACAAGAATGGATGTATAAAGTGCTATTGATGATTGACATACAGATCTGCCTACCCCCTCAGCAGTGCAAGAGGAATGTTTGAGTGTCTGCCAATGGGATATGACAAGGCCGAGCAGAATCCATCGTGCCTCCAAACCTTGGCTCAAATAAAGTGTTTAAACACACATTTATTAACAATTTTTATTTTAAATACATCTTCCTTCTTTTCTGTCTTTCTTTCATTTCTTTCTGTTGCAATTTGAAAAAAAGAGTTGTGTCACTGTCAATGTCATTGTCTTTCTGTTGATTTTCCAACTTTGAATTCGTTCCAATGCATCAAGGGTTTGTTTCAGTTCATTGACAGTGGCCTGTTTGCATTTCTTTAATAGAGAACCCTTGCCTTTGTAGAGTGGAATGTTTTTAGGCTGAGTGGAATACTGGTATCATTTGAAGATGGGCAGAACATTTTCTACTTGGAAGTGGAAAGGTTGGCCTGTCTGAACAGATAATGTCCATATCTCTGATCTCTGCCCCCTGCCACCATTCCAGCCCCCATGTAGCTCTCAGCAAAGCCCTGGCTGCTCATGTCTCCTTCACCTAGCTGGTCCTAACTTTAACAGTGATGCGATTACCTTGGCAGCAATGGGTGGTATGGGAAAGGCAGCAATGGGTGGTATGGGAAAGGCAGCAAGGGGTGGTATGGGAAAGGCAGCAAGGGTTGGTATGGGGAAGGCAGCAAGGGGTGGTATGGAAATGGCAGCAAGGGGCGGTATGGGAAGGCAGCAAGGAGTTGTATGGGAAAGGCAGCAAAGATTTGTATGGGAAAGGCAGCAAGGGTTGGTATGGGAAGGCAGCAATGGGTGGTATGGGGAAGGCAGCAAGGGTTGGTATGGGAAAGGCAGCAATGGGTGGTATGGGAAAGGCAGCAAGAGTTGGTATGGAAAAGGCAGCAAGGAGTTGTATGGGAAAGGCAGCAAAGATTTGTATGGGAAAGGCAGCAAGGGTTGGTATGGGAAGGCAGCAATGGGTGGTATGGGGAAGGCAGCAAGGGTTGGTAGGGGAAAGGCAGCAATGGGTGGTATGGGAAAGGCAGCAAGAGTTGGTATGGAAAAGGCAGCAAGGAGTTGTATGGGAAAGGCAGCAAAGATTTGTATGGGAAAGGCAGCAAGGGTTGGTATGAGAAAAGCAGCAATGGGTGGTATGGGGAAGGCAGCAAGGGTTGGTATGGGAAAGGGAGCAAGGGGTGATATGGGAATGGCAGCAAGGGGTGGTATGGGAAAGGCAGCAAGGGGTGGTATGAGAACAACAGCAAGGGGTGGTATGGGAAAGGCAGCAAGAGGTGGTATGGGAGAGGCAGCAATGGTTGGTATGGGGAAGGCAGCAAGGGGCAGTACGGGAATGGCAGTAAGGGATGGTAAGTGGAAGGCAGCAAGGGGCAGTACGGGAATGGCAGTAAGGGGTGGTAAGTGGAAGGCAGCAAGGGGCAGGATGGGAATAGCAGCAAGGTGCAGCATGGGAATGGCAGCAAGGGGCAGCATGGGAAAGGCAGCAAGGGGTGGTATGAGAACAACAGCAAGGGGTGGTATGGGAAAGGCAGCAAGAGGTGGTATGGGAGAGGCAGCAATGGTTGGTATGGGGAAGGCAGCAAGGGGCAGTACGGGAATGGCAGTAAGGGGTGGTAAGTGGAAGGCAGCAAGGGGCAGGATGGGAATAGCAGCAAGGTGCAGCATGGGAATGGCAGCAAGGGGCAGCATGGGAAAGGCAGCAAGGGGTGGAATGAGAATGGCAGCAAGGGGCAGTACGGGAAAGGCAGCAAGGGGCAGTACGTGAAAGGCAGCAAGGGGTGGTGTGGGAAAGGCAGCAAGGGGTGATATGGGAAAGGCAGCAAGGGGTAGTATGGGAAAGGCAGCAAGAGGTAGTATGGGAAAGGCAGCAAGGGGTGATATGGGAAAGGCAGCAAGGGGTGGTATGGGAAAGGCAGCAAGGGGTGATATGGGAAAGGCAGCAAGGGGTGGTATGGGAAAGGCAGCAAGGGGTGGTATGGGAAAGGCAGCAAGGTGTGGTATGGGAAAGGCAGCAAGGGGTGGTATGGGAAAGGCAGCAAGGGGTAGCATGGGAAAGGCAGCAAGGGGCGGTATGGGAAAGGCAGCAAGGTGCGGTATGGGAGTGGCAGCAAGGGGCGGTATGGGAAAGGCAGCAAGGGGTGGTATGGGAAAGGCAGCAAGGGGTGGCATGGGAAAGGCAGCAAGGGGTGGTATGGGAAAGGCAGCAAGAGGTGGTATGGGAAAGGCAGCAAGGGGTGGAATGGGAACAAAGGCAGGGACAGAGTGTAGTGTAGATGAACATGACATGTTACATACATGTAGACTTTCATGCTCTGTGTGCAGGAAAGGCACACCTGAGGGAGGCTGTGCTGTGCTATGAGGAGGCACTGAGAGTGCATGACCTCTACAAGCAGATGCGAAAGATTGACCCCTTCCATGACCTCCTGCAGTCTGTGCATGAAAGGTGAGTTTTTTGAGGGGTTTTTACACTATGAAAACTTTCCTAGCACAGCCTTACCTGATTTATGCATTCTTTGAAAATGTATGATTGTTGTTGATCGTTGAACAACGGAATGATACTGAAACAAACTGACATCATTTGTTCTCCAACTATTGGCCATGATTGTTTTTTTCCGAATATAGTATTTCCTGTTTTCCTTCCATACTGACCAGTAGACAAACCAGTGATATATGACCCTTTGACCTCGAAAAAAGAATTAGCATAATTATTACCCACACGTGCCATCCTGCATCGGCCAATCCGATTGCTTAATACCAAGCAGACAGGCCGTGGCAAGGGAGGTAACTCCCCAATGCCTCACGCCTGCCTGTGTATATATATATATATATATATATATATATATATATATATATATATATATATATATGTATATATAAGCCTGCAGGCAGCACGTCCCATCACTTTTGACAATTTTTGAAACTGTGCGTTTCGCTGGTACTTCTGGTACTGGGATTACCTCGAGGTTACGTTGTGTGACTTAAGGAGTTTGCAGTTTCCCTTCACTGGAGTTGAGGGAAGTTTTTCTCTGTTGCCGCTGTTTGCGTCCATTTTAAAAGGACGCTTCATGTGCAGTGTGTTAGCTGGGAATTGTTGAGTGCACGCGCTGTGTTGCTGTTGCTTTAGCGTGTGCCGCGTTTCAGTGCGCGTGAGGCGGGCTGGGGTTTTGCTTGCAGTTATGTTTGTCTTGCGTGCGCTTTTCTCGGTGGCTGTTCGCTCTTATTCGAGGACGGTGGCGTGGCTACCGGACTCGTTAATGGCAGTATGCGCCGCGTACGCTGTTTCGTGTGCTAGGAATGGCGTACACCTGGTGGTGGCGGCGGATATGGAGGTTGAGAGACGTTCTTGTTCATTACGAACGCGAATGCTCTTCTTGCACTCCTGCTTCGCCTTCCACTCCTCGGTTCGGGAGGTTGCGGCTCTTTGCGTCCGTTGAACGCTTGTTTGTGCGTTTGGGAATGGGCGCTTTGCACTGACGTGCAAGCGCTAGTTCTCGGGTGAGTTTGGCGTGTTGTTGCTCGTCGTGCGAGTACAATTGGCTGGTGGGTTCGCTTGTTGATTGTATTCGAGTTCGCTGTTTGTGCATTTGCTCGGGTTATCTCAGCATTGTCAAAAGTGATGGGACGTGCTGCCTGCAGGCTTATATATACACAGGCAGGTGTGAGGCATATGGGAGTTACCTCCCTTGCCACGGCCTGTCTGCTTGGTATTAAGCAATCGGATTGGCCGATGCAATGGCACGTGTGGGTAATAATTATGCTAATTCTTTTTTCGAGGTCAAAGGGTCATATATCACTGGTTTGTCTACTGGTAAGTATGTCAGGAAAACATAGAAATTAGTTAAAATTTCTTCAAATTTCTCTATTAAATAAATGAAATAGAAAAAATGAAATAGATGTTCTGAATCATAAATTTAATTTGAGCACAGATTTTGAAGATTAGGGTTTAAGCATTTTGAGAATCTTGAACTTATATCCAGTTTCTCCTTATAGCTGCATTGCAAGATTGAATCTCCAGTAAGAACTCCCATACCACTTTACACCCTAATGTGGAAGCGTAATGGTGAAAGCTAAACAAAACCTTGACTGATAAATCAGCTAGATCCTTTTTCATGTTTTATTTTGTCAACCATGTGTATTGATAAATGAGGGATTTGTAGTTATTTGTCTTGATAGCTAGTTTTTGTTAATTTTTTACTTTCAGGACCATGGAGAAGTTTGCAGCGCTGGAGGAGGAGGATGACTTTTCAGAACTGGTCACGGTTCCAAGAATCGAAGGCCAGTCGGAACATGAGTGTGTGGCAGCTATTCCAGAATTCTCTAAAGTCAAAACCACCGACCTCTTCTCAAGACTGGTGGGTGAAAACAAGCAAACAAACAAATAAACAAACAAACCCTATTTATTTGTTGATGAAGGCAGTTCTTATTAGATTAGTAGCATTATGAAAGGAACATTCTGTTCTCTTTAGTTGCACTTTGAGTTCATTCTATGTCATCCTTTCATGTGTATTATACTCCACTTAAAAACCTCCTGGAATTCTGCTGATTCAGCAGATAAGTGACCTTATTGAACATCTTTATTCTTGGAGTGTGTGGCTTGAGCATCAAAAAATGGGCGATGATTTGCAGTGATAAAGTCCACCTTTATTTTCACCCTTGCTTTTTGATAATCATCATCAATATATACATCTTTTGTCATTATTTTGCCTCTTTATCATTGTAAGTTCCTTTTTCTTTTGAGAGTTTTATTATATTTAGAGACATTTTTTCTTCAAGAACTGATGCCAAGGAAAGTTGTGACAGTAGGTCCAGCCATCACTTCTCCTGTAGATTCTTAACTTGGCCCGACCAGGCATCTCAGATTTTTTCCACCCCTTGCTTTTGTCAGTCAGAATTGATATCAAGAGGTGAAGGGTCAGTGTCAGACTGGAGTCTGACCAAGTTGCAAGCTTTTAGAGAACAGACTCCTTCCTCAGGCTCTGTGGTTTGTGACTGGCGCGGGCAGGCTTATGAAGGGGCCCTGAGGCATGGGTCACCACAAGTACTGCTGGTGCCACGTGCAGGGCCGTGACGCATGGAAGCTGCTGGGATGAAGGGGGGTTCAGGCCTGCTACAACAGGAGAGGGCAAGGGGAGCTCATGATGGTGGGCAGAACTCACTGATAGCAAGTCATGAAGCCCATGTCCCTGTTGAGTCCGGCGCGATGTGTATTGAATTGCAGGTTGAGTATCTGCTCCACCACTGATATCAGTAGTCATCTGCAAGAGCTGAAATCCACGTCTCACCTTGACGTAAGAATTGTTGTACTCCTGCTTTCAGGGCCCCATCACCATATTCAATGCCAAGAACGAGTGGACGGCGCCACGTGTAGTGCAGCTCTTCAGGACTCTAGAGCAAGGCTTTGGCTTCAGCGTGAGGGGCGACACTCCTGTCATGATTGCTGACATCGAACCCGACAGCGTTGCTGGGGTGAGTTTCACATGGAAACCTCTTGGGTTACTGTTTGAGCAGGCCCCATTCTGACAGGTAACGATTATTCTAGTTTAGTCCGGGCACCCACTAGCACAAAAACATAAACATCATAGATGGAAGCATTATTAAACCCCCTTTCCTTACAGACGTTCAACATTGATGTAGCCATCTCCCATTCATTTCAGAAGTTCATAACACATGCGTGTATGACCTCCTTTCCTCACAGATGTTCATCATTGATGTGGTCATCTCCCATTCATTTCAGAAGTTCATAACACATGCGTGTATGACCTCCTTTCCTCACAGATGTTCATCATTGATGTGGTCATCTCCCATTCATTTCAGAAGTTCATAACACATGCGTGTATGACCTCCTTTCCTCACAGATGTTCATCATTGATGTGGTCATCTCTCATTCATTTCAGAAGTTCATAACACACCTACCTCCTTTCCTTACAGAAGTCCAGCATGAAGATGGGGGACTTGGTGGTGGGGGTGGGCACTGTGGACACCAAGTGGTCCAAACACGATGAAGTGGTGGCGCTGGTCAGGCAGGCTGGGAGTGAGCTGACCCTTCGCCTGGTGACCCCAATGACCCGCAGTCCCGGTCCCCCCCGCCCCCAGCCCGCCACGGTCAGTCTTCCGTCCTCCCCAGTCAAGGAGCACGTTCTGCGAGGAAACTCCACAGCCTCAGACAAGACTGGGTCACGCAACCGCATGACGGCGCCGTGGATTTTCATGCGCCGAAGTTCGTCCAAGGAGAAATCAGAGAGGAAAAAGCCGCCTGATGAGGCCGATGGAGAAGCGATTTCTCGTTGAGCTGTGATAGACTGGTGCAGAAAGAGGTGGATGGTGGACTAGTTGGTGAATATTTTTGTTTTTGTTTTGGTTTCAGCTTTTTATTTGATGGTTTGTTTTTTGAGATGCTAATTGCAGTCCCTGTACTGTAGTGTTGTTGGATATGTGAGAGACAGTCCACGAAACAGCAGGACTTGGCGGGACTTGAGCTGCAAGTATTTGACATTGTACAAGTATTGGGATTGTTTGTCACAGAATCTTTTGATTCTTGGTTTATTCAAGGAGTATTATACTGCTTTTCTCTCTCTTTTTTTCCCCATCAGCAATTGTTTACTGTTCAACCCAATTTTTTCTTTAATTTGTTTTGTTTAGGGTGCTCTGCACACTGCTTGTTTGAGCCAAAAAATTGCATTGAACTGTGATTTATTTTTTGCATTTCTGATTTGATAACTTACAGTTTGGTAGTAGCTTTGCATAGACCAGTTGTGCATGGGAGGAGGAGGATGCATTTACTGAAATGAATGGAAATAGTTTACTACGCCAAAATATTGGTTGTGATAACATGCTAATGTTTGTCTTTATATGTTTTTTTTTCTACTCATGCCTCTCGAAATCACGAGAATATGCAATTTTGTCAAACCTGGTCACAACTTTCATGTTTGAAATGATGCAGGATCTGCAATAATGAGATTCAAGTTATTAATGTTTCATCTAGTGAAAATGTATTGTGTCCCTATGTGGCCCCTTCCGTACTCACCTCAGTATGAAGTATGCATCATCGTTCAGAAATGGTGCATCATCTTCATCGATGCTGTTATTCTAGAGCAATCCACTGCAGCATTTGTTTGTTGATTTTGTGCACAACGCTGAAGTATTAAGAAGCATCAAAATACATTTTGTTCCTCTCGTGGTCTCATTTTTGCATCCCCTTGATCTACATAGTCTCTCATTCTTGGATTAGGCTCCAAAGTTTCTTTTGAAACAAGTTTTTTTTTTTCTCAAGAAAACTTTCATGTGTTCTCTTGCATATAACAGATCTCTGAATAGATGTTCATTTCTTCTTCAGACCGGGTGTTGTATTAGCGATGGTAATTGTACAAAAATATTTTTTCTTAAACATTAAGGAAATTTCTAATTAAGTTTCTCCTTGGTCTCACTTCTTGTCTGTCAGATGTTGTTGTACAAACTCCAGTAGCAGTAATATGCGCTGAATTCATCTGGCTTCAGATGTTGTTGTACAAACTCCAGTAGCAGTAATATGCACTGAATTCATCTGGCTTCAGATGTTGTTGTACAAACTCCAGTAGCAGTAATATGCACTGAATTCATCTGGCTTCAGATGTTGTTGTACAAACTCCAGTAGCAGTAATATGCACTGAATTCATCTGGCTTCAGATGAGTGTCATGAACCTGTAGTGGTCTCTAGTATTCAGTGGTTTTGAATATAAGAGGTTTTGGTTGGTCTCACTTCTTGTCTCGCTGATGCAGTCGTGGGCACCGATATGCACTGAATGTTGGCTTCATTTGAAAGTCCTGTCCCACTGGCTAGCTACAGGGCTTGTTCTGCGCCTCTCACTTAGAGCTTACTTGAATCTGGAGCAGTTTTGTTCAGAGATCCTCTCGAGGGTGAAAACGATGTGGTTCACATATGAAGGCGGAGCAGTGATGAAAAAAAATGAGAGTCAGTGCTACTGTAGAGAAGGAGTCGCTTCTGTGGACTACAGTGTATAGCACTGAACTTTGATGTGCTATTTCCCTACTGCAAAGCGCTGCACTGTGCTGAGCAGCTGTGCAGTGTACTGCAATGTGCAGCACAGCATTTTACTGTGTTGTTCCACACCATGAAGCGCTGTACCATAACTTGTGAAACCACTCCCTTCGACAGCCTGTTGAACTGTTCTGACTACTGTGTAAAATGCTGCACTGCACTTGTTTCACTGAACTGTATTGGGAAGTATGTCTCAGCAAGAGTGTCAGGAAATCTACTTGCCCAAGAAAGCAACTCCTCATTACCACAGAGGGGACTGTCAAAGAGGCCAAGACTTGCACACGGGACTTGACAGCAGTTGCCTGTGTGAGTTGTGTGAACTGGCAGACTGCTTATGAATCAGAAAGCACCAAGGGCATTGACGGGGAAGAAAGCAAATCCACAAAACCTGGATAGTCAAGAGTTTGATCCTGGGTGAAATCTGAAGATTTTCCTGGTGGGACACTGTGCTTCTTTTTGTCTCCATGCCTGTCTCTGTGTTGATAAAGAATTTAGAAAATGAACAGTAGGACATCCAACTTAAATGGTTCAGTCAATGCAGAACAACATTGAAATAAATGGACTAATTACATTTAGTTAGCTTTAAGCAAGATGAGGAAAGTTTCCACAAATTGAATCAGAAGCGTCTCCCAAGGCCCTCTTTTTCAACTCCCTTACTCCCCTCCCCTGCTCAAATCCCCACCCCTAAACAACTCCCCAACGTCATCCCTATCAATCCCCCCCACACCCGCCCATTTTCTTTCGTAAGTGTAAGATGGTAAACCGTATCTGTGTTGTGGGGACGTTGGGGCCAAATCTCACTATTCATCTGTCACTGGCTTTGTCCAGCTTAGGCCCTTGAGTGGCCCCAGTGACTGAGATGCAGTGTTGGACTTTCACTGCCCTTGCTGGGTTTCTTCTCATGGAAAACGGCAGTTCTCTCCATCTCTCTTCAGCCTTGGCCAAATACAGATGGGAGTGGAAGATTGTGATTGGCTTGTGCTGTGCTTTTCTTTGCAGCGTAACCATTGATTTCTAAAATGTTCGAAGTGCCTCGGCCATAATTGACTATGTCTGCCAAGAAAATATCCTTGCCATTTTTGTGTATTTGATCAGCCCTCTTCGTCAGGCCTTAAGAAATGAGATCTAGTAGCTGGGCATTTGTTGATATCGTGTTTTAATTTGTTGTGCCTTGCTGTAGTGAAAAATTATTTTATCTTTCTTATCAGCACTCTTTACTCCCTGTGATATATAACAATGGGTAGCTTGGATTATAGTTTATTTGTTTGTTTTTAAATAGAATTGGCACAGAAGGGTACCTATTTATATGTTAGACTCAACATGTTCTTGATAACGAGGCTACGATTAGAGTCAAACTGCACTGTAGATAAAAACCATTGCTCTTGCCAAGAACTGTTACATGTTGAATGAAAAGTCTTACCATGTTACCTCAGATATTAGCAAAGGTTACACTGGCTGTCTCAGTATCCTGACATATCAGGATTTATTGAACTTTGTGATGGAAAAACTCTGCTGCATGTAGAACATACTATTGATATTCTACTTTTCTGTGTTGAAGTTACTTAGGTTCTATGTGACTTGGTCATTTTCATATTTGATTAGTGAGTTCAGCTGGAGTCATTTTGCAGACCTGAATACAACTGTTCCAAATATTGCTACAAACCAAAACCATAAACATAGATTGTTTGATGAATATTGTGCAACTTGTGCATTGCATGCTAACTGACTGATATGAATTTTTATTATGTTAATTTTCTACCCGATGCATGTGCAGTTGAGCATGGTTCCACATCTCATTCAAACTTTCTACACCTCTGTGTTCAGCATTCAAATTTTACATACATAGTCATTGTTCATTCTCACATCACTTGCATATTAGCTAGACAAGAACAGTATGGTGTATATAGGGCTTCATCAGTATTGAAATCACTTTTTGAAAAAGCCACCTTGCTTATCTGTTATTCTCAACTATCCATAGAGCTTTGAAAACCTCCATAATGGCTGCTTGAGAATTATGTCTTCACTGCATCACTAAAGCAATAACATTTTTCTGACTTTGATGTAAAGAAGTTTCATTGAGAGAGACTAAAGTCACTGTTATTTCTTGTAATCAAAGTACCATTTTGTTGTTTATCAATCATGGACTCCTTGTGCTGTATCAGCCACTGAGATGTGGGCTTGCCTCTGTAGCAATGCCACCCGTCTCATCAGGAGTGATGGCTCTTTACAAATTCTAGTCCAGTGTTTAGCACTAGCACCTGCAATACTCATCATGCTTATTGTCAAGATTGTTTTTTCTGTGTATTACCCATCACCCAAGTTGTCAAGTATTTGAGATGGCCAGTCACCCCTTGCATGTAATGAATTGATTAATTAATGGATTAATTGTTTGTTTTATCAAGTCCTGAACCAATGCAATGATGCCAGCAATCTCCCCCCCCCCCCTTCCTTTCTCTTGTCTCCCTTCCCCCTAACCATCCCCCCTCCTCCACTCCCCCCTCCACCCCCTTCCGTTGTCTCCCTTCCCCTAATCACCTCCCCCTCACTCCCCCCCCCCTCCACCCCCTTCCCTTGTCTCCCTTCCCCCAACCACCCCACCACCCCACCCCCTTCCCTTGTCTCCCTTCCCCCTAACCATCCCCCCTCCTCCACTCCCCCCTCCACCCCCATCCCTTGTCTCCCTTCCCCCAACCACCCCACGACCCCACCCCCTTCCCTTGTCTCTCTTCCCCCTAACCATCCCCCCCTCCCTTTCCACCCCACCCCCACCACCCTTCCCTTTCTCTTCCCCCTAACCACCTCACCCTCAACCCCCCCCCCCCTCCACTCCCTTCCCTTGTCTCTCTTCCCCCTAACCATCCTCCCACCACCACCACCCCTCCACCACCCCACCCCCACCACCCTTCCCTTTCTCTTCCCCCTATCCACCTCCCCCTCCACCCCTTTCCTTGTCTCTCTTCCCTTTAACCATCCGCCCTCCACCCCCATCCCACCCCCACCACCCTCCCCTTTCTCTTCCCCCTACCCACCTCCACAACACCCCCCCCCCCTCCACCCCCTTCCCTTGTCTCTCTTCCCCCTAACCATCCGCCCACCACCACCCCACCTCCACCCCCTTCCCTTGCCCCACTTCCCCCTAACCATCCGCCCCCCCCCCCCCCCTTCCCTTTCTCTTCCCCCTAACCACCTCTCCCTCGGCCCCCCACCCACTCCTCCACATCCTTCCCTTGTCTCTCTTCCCTCTAAACATCCGCCCACCACCACCCCACCTCCACCACCCCACCCCCACCACCCTTTCCTTTCTCTTCCCCTAAACCACCCCCCACCCCACCCCCTTTCCTTGTCTCTCTTCCCCCTAACCATCCCTCCCCCTCCACCCCCCCCCCTTCCCCCCCCCCCCTTCCCTTGCCTCTCTCCCCCCTAAGCATCCCCCCCTCCACCCCACCCCGTCCCCCCACCCCAACCCCTTCCATTGTCACTCTTCCCCCTAAACATACCCCCCCCCCCCCCTTCCCTTGTCTCTCTTCCCCCAACCACCCCCCACCCCCAACCATATACCAAAGCAGACACTTTGTAGTTGCCCCTGCGTCTCAATCACTGCGATGGTGCGTTTGTCATGTGATCATACAGTCACTGCGATGGTGCGTTTGTCATGTGATCATACAGTCACTGCGATGGTGCGTTTGTCATGTGATCATACAGTCACTGCGATGGTGCGTTTGTCATGTGATCATACAGTCACTGCGGTGGTGCGTTTGTCATGTGATCATACAGTCACTGCGATGGTGCGTTTGTCATGTGATCATACAGTCACTGCGATGGTGCGTTTGTCATGTGATCATACAGTCACTGCGGTGGTGCGTTTGTCATGTGATCATACAGTCATGTTGAACAGGACTTGTATTGATGATGGCATACTTTTTTTTCCACAAATACATTTGAGAAAAATATTCATTCCCCAAAGAATTTTTTTCTGTGTGACTTGTCTTTGAAGCATTGTCTGTATTGCTTTCATGGTTGATGTTATCTTCTGGTGGTTAAATTGCAATTTGCCTGAGAATGTTTTTCCTTTAAATTGTTTTTGTTTTTTGGTCATGAATTGGATAAGTAAGCAATAGTAGAGGATGGATTTGATGGTACTGTAATCATGCTGAAAAAGGAGGGCATGAACTTGAACAAGTAGATTATTCCCCAGCAAAGTTGTTTGCAATGTTTTGACTGCTGCGTGCGTCTTGTTGAGTGAAAAAGCTGCGTGGATTGTTCATATTGGACGGTAGTTTCTGCATGGGAAATCTTGTCAACTATCAGGGTTTCTAACGCACTGCACCCATCACAAGTTGCCCAACCAAATAACATGTAATTTAGTACCAGTTCTGTGGGGAGTTTTGTGTTGTTTTTCTTTTGTCTGTCTCCATGAAACCAATTTTTATTGTATTTTTTACTAAGTTTAGTTAAGGTTTATTCAAGTTGATCATTAGAAGCAACAAAATGCCCTCTGTAAGGTGTTCAGAAAATATTTTAGCTTAAGGAGGATGATTAGATTTTAAGAACACCATGAAAAATGCTTGAGTGCATTTCATGATCTTCATTGAAAAACGTATGAGACAGAGGACAGAGAAAAACTTTTATCCAATACTTTCATAAAGCTCTTCCTACTTATCTTGCCAGATTGAAAATAGTGTTTCGCAGACCAAATTTTGCTGGGCAAAGTTTTTGGTCCTTGCTACAATAACTGTCCAGAGCTGCCTAGTGCCCCCTATCAGCCGTAACCTAAGGCTGGTGGGCTTCTTTCTGAGCATCTTTACGCTGCATAATGCATTATTGTACACATGTGTAAGAAGTGTGTGAAATCACGCATACCTAGATATTTTGTCGAAACTACCGAGTATTTTGCTACCCTTCTATGACTTGCTAACATTTTATGGCCAAAACAAAAATAAAGGCACCTTATAGACAACTCTGCTGGTGTTGGTTCTTGAGCTTACTTACTTACGCCTTTGACCCCTCCTGGGGCATAGGCCTCAAACAAGGGTTCTCCAGCCATCCCAGTCCTGAGCAATCTTTTCCAACTGTCCCCAGGAGTGGCCTGTTCTCTTGACATCGGCGTCCAGGTCTCGGCGCCAACTGTTTCGAGGCTGCTACTTGTGCTGTTTTTCCGGCTTCGAACATGGTGCACATATTCCATGTTCCGATGTTGATGGTGGTCCTGGTAGAGATGATGGTCATCGGCCTGGCAGCTTCCAGAGTCTGGCTTTCACTACCCGGCGTCATATCACCTCCAGCTGGAGATCTATCCTCTCCCAGTACCGAAGTATCTGTTGAATTCCTTGTTTGCGTTTCTGTAGCGGTGTGTTTTTTACAGAGAGGGGGTGCTAACCCTTCGTCCAACCTTCCTCCTTTCTCATCCGGGCTTAGGACCGGCCATGGCGGATTGGTTCTTGAAGCTGCTGTATAAACTTGGGATGTGGAGAGGGGCAATGGATGGGAATGGGTTTTGGGGGCTCAGTATGAGTATTGATCATTTACACACAGCTGTGTGAGGTATACACATAGAGTGTGCAGCTGCGTCGCCATGGTAACAGCACCATGAAGTTATCAAACAAGTCATTCAGATGTCTCTGTTAGATGCTTCCCAACTTTGCAGCTGTGGGCCCTTAAGAGGTGCTGGAGTATCTGTAATAATATTGTCTTACTGTTGCAGCGGTAATTTTCTTTTCCTCCCCCACCCTTCACATGTCCTTGGTGAAGCAAAGCAACATTCTAGTCCACTAGAGACTTCGCCTGCCAGCGAAACAGTCTCTAGCACAGTTGACATGCATCACGTGATGGAAGGATTTAGTCCGAAAAATTCAAATAAGGGTCACACGAGAGGCTTGTGAGATAGCCTATCTGCTCCCTGACATACGCCGCTAAAGTAGTTCTACGACTATTTTGCATGCAACTCATAACTTACTTTTGTTGAGGCAATAAACAGGCATTCATTCGATAAAATTTAATGTTTGTGTTGAAATGGAAATAAGTTTTGACATCTGAATGATTTCTGTAATAAGTGGAGGACAGAAATAGTATCAGAACGAACTATTTTTGGCGCAATGCTGTAATGCGAAGGGTCAAGTCTATTACTCATTCATTGCGAACTGTGCCAGAGTAACTACTGACTCGGGTTCACAGAATGCCAAAGCAACGGTGGTAAATTTATGAGAAGTAGCTTTAAAACACAGGGCAAATACAAATGCAAATTTTAGACTTAAAAGTCTTCATCAGACATTTTACCCTGTACAGTTCAGTTGTGGTTTTTTAATGCCTGATGAAGACTTTTACGTTGAAATTTTGCATTTGTACTCAACCTCTGGTTCAGTTTTACACGTCACCTGCAGTCTGCATATTACAATATGTCCTTGTTGACTGTTGACTCTGCAATGTGTGCCACAGGATGTATAAATTCCTGCTCTCTCTCTCTGGGCCCCTCTTTGTGCCAAGGGGATGCACGTGGAAGTCGGACAAGAGGGCAGTGATTGCTGTGGCTGAAAGTTTCCACACTAGAGTTGCCATCCTCTCCACAATTCTTGCAGTGAAGGCATCCTCACACAGCCGACAGCGCAAGTTTCCACTTCCTATTTCCAATATGACAGTAAAAAGTAACTAAATAAAAATAATTCGGTCAAGTTGCAGTCAAGTAGAATATCAACATTTTTCTTGCCGCTGGAATGGAAAGATTCTGTGAACAGTCAACCAAATGCATTCCTGCTTGTGATATAGTTGTTTGCATTGAAACATCATGGTGGAAATGAAGCAGACTGATGGCCAGAAAATGCATTTAATTGAACTGGGGTGTGGCGAGATCACCCCCTCCCCCTTTTCACGTGAATTTATTGTATTTACTAACCTGTGTTGCGTGAGTTAGTGTGGCCGCCAACCGTAACTAATTTATATAATTAGGGTACGATAGCGTGATATGGCTCGTCAACCATAGCTCCACTGTGTGTGAGAGTTGAGAGTTGACCCACTGCGTCTCTGCACGATGCGTAAGAAACGAGTGACTAGGAACACCGTGACTTGCCTTGCGTTTACTTTGAACTGTTCTAGTGATTTTTGTGCTAAACGATTCGTTTGGCCTCGGAAGGCTGAGCCGTGAAGTGCCGTCTGTCTATCCATGTGTTGCCGGCAGTGGAAAGCTTTGGCGAGCGGAGTGGGGACATGTGATTGGCCGCCTTTCCAAACCTTGACTGGATCTCCGTTGAACGACTGACTACCCCCACCCCCTTATATGGGGGACATGTGATTGGACAGTGAGGGAAGGAGGGCGTGGCCCGAGTGTTCTCATTGGATGAGAGAGAGGACAGATTTCGAAGGCGTCCGTGCCTCGGGTATATGATCCCCCAATCCCCAACCCACCCACCCCACCCCACACCATCAATTAGTCAAGCCCCCCCCCCCCCCCCCATCTAAGAAAGCCATCCCAGTCGACCTTAATTGTTCAGAGAGACACCGCTCCTCTTTCCCCCCTACACCGTCGACGAGGAGTGAGGCGCCCGCCCCCTAGGTCAAGTTCAAGTCACCGTGCTCGATGTACAGAATCTGCCCTGTTTTCAGGGCGAAGTTTCGAGACGCTGTGCTGACCAGCACTCTTGAATGACTCGTTATGACCGAACGATAGCCAAGATGGCTTCCGCGATGCCTCGTCGCGGATTGCGCTTCTCAACCAAATGAGTAAACCAGTAGCTGCAAACTGCTCGTTCCTTGTGGAAGCTGATGAAATACGTTAAGCTGTATCTGTGCATGAATGCTCGGCATCGCTCGAATAGAAATTTATGTCAAAACGACAGTGCTGACTTGGTGTAAGCAAGAATAGTTCGATGCTCACTTCAAGGGAGGTTACACAACAAACTAAGGGCTAATGTAAGAAATAAGAGTTGCTTCCCTTGAAATTGTTTTGTACTTGTACTTGTACTTGTAAGATGCTTGAGGCCATTAAGGCCTGTTCATCCTTCCGGGTTCGTCTTAATTGTAACTTTTAGGCATGCGTGGTGGGATCGAGCCCTTAAGTTACAAGTAGCACTCTGGTTCGTAAATAGAAGGGAGGTCTGTCCAGTGGGCGTCCAAACTAGCCTTAAAGGCATTCACAGATAGTGCAGTCACGAAGTGGTCGGGCTGGCTGTTCCAGATGTTCACAACCCTCTCGCTGAAGAAATTTCCTCTGACATTGAGTCTGTAGCGGGGCTTGTCTAGCTTCAGGCTGTTTCCTCTGGTGTCTCTACCAGTGAAAAGGGAGAACTGGGAGCGCTGTGTGCCATCTGTCGTGGAAATGTTTGCTCACATCTTGCCCGGTAATTATTTCAGAGCAGTTATTCTTTAAAAAAAGAAAAGTACAATATCAGCCTAACTTCTTGTAACGTCTCGCATAGGCTGGGTAAAAATCACTGATCGAAATGCGTGCCACAGCGCATATTTGTGATGACGACATTCTTCCTTTCCCCGAAGGCAGCCATTTTGGTTATACAGGGGCCTTGTCAAGAGGCCTACCGGTATGTACCGGTTGATACCGTTCGTCTCTTGAACGACTTGGTACGGCTACCAGTATCGACCCGTACGTACCGCGCCGGAACGCTGTTGCGCCTGTATAGCCAAAATGGCTGCCTTCAGGGAAAGGAAGAAAGTCGTCATCACAAATCTGCGCTGTGGCACGCATTTCGACCTGTGATTATTACCCAGCCTATGCGAGACGTTACAAGAAGTTAGGCTGATATTGTACTTTTCTTTTTTTTAAGAATAACTGCTCTGAAATAATTACCGGGCAGGATGTGAGCAAACATTTCCACGACAGATGGCAAAACAATTTCAAGGGAAGCAACTCTTATTTCTTACATTAACCCTTAGTTTGTTGTATAACCTCCCTTGAAGTGAGCATCGAACTATTCTTGCTTACACCAAGTCAGCACTGTCGTTTTGACATAAATTTCTATTCAAGCGATGCTGAGCATTCATGCACAGCTACAGCTTAACGTATTTCATCAGCTTCCACAAGGAACGAGCAGTCTGCAGCTGCTGGTTTACTCATTTGGTTGAGAAGCGCAATCCGCGACGATGAGAAGGCATCGCGGAAGCCATCTTGGCTACCGTTCAGTCATAACGAGTCGTTCAAGAGTGCACATTGGTTGCTCAGGTACCGGTTGGCTACCGGAAGGTCGTCTTGAACGCACGGCTGGCGTAACAGCGTTCCGGCGCGGTACGTACCGGTCGATACCGATAGCCGTACCAAGTCGTTCAAGAGACGAACGGTATCAACCAGTATGTACCGCTAGGCCTCTTGAACAGGCCCCTGTTTCCAGGGTGAAGTTTCAATCCATTCTGCCAGCCAACACAAGAAAACTACAGACGAGATTCTTCCACGTTCTGCCGATATCAGGGTGAAATTCATGATTTGTCGTGGTTCGTTGTGCCTGCCTGCGCACCGGTTGCCCCCTGCTCCCCTCTCTCCCCTCCTAGTGTGCTGACTGATCACGGCGACCCCGTTTCAGGACTTATTAATACCTTCATGCTTGTTGAGGGATGCACTCTTCAAAGCAGATACGTTCATTTTATTCGGTTGGCGAGATATATTTATTCCGGGTTAGAGATTGAATTGAATTATCACAGTCTTATGATCATTGTTACTAACGCTGAAATGGTCGTTATCGGCAACATTTCCGGACACTGTACCCGAGGTACTCTGTCCGATCGGACAAAATACCTGAGGTACTCTGTCCGATCGGACAAAGTACCTGAGGTACTCTGTCCGATCGGACAGAGTACCTCAGTTTGAAATCTCGGCATTTGAACGAGAACGAGACAGCAACCGCGCCACTCCGCCTGACTGACTTTGCACGCCCGGGGAGTTATGCTAAGATCCGGCCGCGTTAATAAATCTGCATTTTGTGACAAACGTCTTGCTCGGCGGACTGTACTCCATGCACCTTAACGGTCCGCGTGATTCGGGTGTAATCTTAAGCTAAACGACGTTTATTGGCGCTGCTGAAATGGTCGAAGTCGGAAACATTCGGAACGTCGTTTAGCTTAAGATTACACCCGAATCACGCGGACCGTTAAGGTGCATGGAGTACAGTACCGCCGAGCAAGACGTTTGTCACAAAACGCAGATACATTAACGCGGACGGATCTTAGCATGACTCCCCGGGCGTGCGAAGTCAGTCAGGCAGAGTGGCGGCTGCGGTCTGAGCTGAGCGCTATCATCGGTATGTCACGCGACTGTAAGGACGAGATTTCAAACTGAGGTACTCTGTCCGATCGGACAGAGTATCTCAGGTACTTTGTCCGATCGGACAGAGTACCTCATGATCAGGTACTTTGTCCGATCGGACAGAGTACCTCAGGTACAGTGTCCGAAAATGTTGCCGATAACGACCATTTCAGTGTTACGCACCTTTAGTTATCAATTTTTTATTATTTGAAACAAATTAAAGTGATTTGATTTTGACCTTTGTCCTCACCGTTTATTCTGTCGTGTTACATCGTTTGATAGAATGACTGTGTGAGATAGTGTTGCTAGTTCGGCTGTGTGTGTGTGTGTGTGCTTTCCCTTAGACTTATTATTTTAAAGAACGAGCCAAGTCGAACTCGTAACATGGGGCATTCATACCAAGGCATATGGGGCACACTGAATCGTTTGTAGGGTAAAGTTTCTGAAAACAGTCAATCGGACGCATTCCTGCTTGTGATGTAGTTGTTTTCATTGAAACATGGTGGACAGTGAGTAGACCGATGGCCAGAAAATGCATTTAATTGAACTTGGGGATTCATAACCCAGACATATTGGACAAACAAAATCGTTTGAAGGGTGTAAAGTTTCTGTAAACAGCCAATCAGATGCATTTTGCTTGTGACATGGTTGTTTGCATTGAAACATCATAGTGGGAGACTCAGTAGACTGAAGGCCAGAAACCGCTCTTAACTGAACTGTGGTTATCGCACCCAGCTAAAAGGGACATGCGAAATCCATAGTATCTTGACCGAAGCAAGGCCAGGGAGTGTATTCTGGCTATTTCTAGATGTATGGATTGACAGACGAACCTTGAATGTTGGTGATGTGAAATGAGTATGTTATCTGCTCTCGTGCAGTCAGACTCAGATTTGCCAAGCAAGGACATTGCAAGCTGCGGGACTTGCAACGTGTAACAGTGAAAAGCTTGCCAGAGACCAGCCCCGAGTTGCACAGACTCAGCGCTTGCACAGTGAAACGGCTTGTTCAGGACGCGTAGCGCTGCAAAGCGCTGCATGTGATTCGGCGCTTTGCAGCGCTGCGCCTCCTGAACAAGCCGTTTCACGGCGCAAGCCCTGTCCAGCGCTTGAAAGCGCCGAGTCTGTGCAACTCGGGGCTGGAAACTTTTCTGACCTTTCAAGTAAAGTTGCCACGTGCGTGGACACTCTAACGTTGCTGGCTTGGAAAATGAGGGTGCAGAATCTGGCAAAAGGAATTCAGCCGATACGAGAAGACCATGAGTGGCTGAGGAGTTGCAAGAAAACAGAGTTGGTCAAAGAGCAGAGGTGTAGTTGTACCACTGGTCTCATCAGTGTATGCATGTGTGTAGTCTGCATGCATGTGTAATTGTCTATGCTGTTCATGTGTGTGTTTAGTTCTGCTGACACCTTTACATAATGTCTAGCTATGTACTTTATTGATAGAATAACTTCGATTACAGTATCTGTACTCCGATGGTAAATTTAGGTTTCATTATAGTAAAATTTTTCCAAGACATCTTTAATCTAAGATTTAGATAAACTGCATAACTACAGAAATCTTATACTAAATCATGCGTGTGGCACTATTTTCCATCCAGCTTGTGACAGCTCAACTCATTAAACCAACAAGCAATAACTTCTGCAGGTGGGCCCCACTAGTGGGCTCGTCCAAGGAGAGGGGTGCAGGAAAGGGCAAAGATGATGTAACACACAAGCTAACAAGCCACAGCATCTGATTAGCTGCATTTTTACACGGGCATTTTCGAGCATAAGGGCCCAGGTAAAAACCCAGCCAATCAGATGCTGTGGCCCGTCAGCTTGTGTGTTGTGTCATCGTCACTGTCTTTCTCGAACCCCTCTTGGATAACAATAACATCTACAAACAAATCTCATTAGAATAAATTTATTGTCCACAATTCACGCACACCCATGGGTCACACAGGGAGAACAAATCAATGTAATCTGGAATCATGATTTCACATTAAAAATTTACCACATCAAATCACAGTAACAACCCCACATCAGGAGGAAACAAACCTTATTTCATTTAGCTTCTGAGAATAATACCTGGAAACAAGGAATCACACGGACGCGTATTTGACACCACAATGAAAGCATTATGACGATTGGAAACGAAGCACAGGACCCTGGCCTCCCTCTGGGTGAAGACATGTACAAAATATTTGCTCGTTAAAACCACTGGGGTAACATGTAATTAACCAATAAGAAACCTTCAGCAACATAGACTCCATCATTGTAACAGTTCTTCCAAAAATACTGTCGGTACAACTGTATTATGAGGGGGAGAAAGTACTCCCTAAAATCAAACAAAAAAATACGATATTTTTCTCTCCATTTTGACACTGCATTGTATTTAAAAAGCTTGAAATGAACACTCCAGATCAAAATTTGACCTTTGGCAAGTAAGGATGCAGAAACAAGATTGGAGTGGAGTGCATTAAATGCTTCTTTAACTCCTAAATACTAACTCAGAAAATGCAAACAAGAAAAGGTGCAATCATCACATAACTTCAGCAACAAGGGTTAAAATTAATCTTGAAAAAATTCCAAGCCTCCGGTCATAACAGTTAGGTCATCTGGGTAAGGGATTTTAAGCCTCTACCATAATAATTTATATGCGCATCTACTTCATGCTCATCAATTGCAGCAACAGTTACTGGGAAGCTGGTGACAAAGCAACCAGTTTAGCTCAGAGTTTGCAATGCATAGTCCATGTGTAATGTCCCATACCACCTCTCCGAGTCTTCTGCGGTCATTCCCATTGGATACTCCGCCAAGGTGGGCATGTTTTTTGGTTTGTTTGTTAGTCTGTTAGTTAATCTGCAAAATAACTCAACAAGTTCCAAGCAGATTCTAACGGAATTTGGTGCAGGGTCAGGGCTTAACCCGAGGAACAATCCATTACATTGCGGAGGTTATCTGTCATCTCCTTTAAACATTACAACCACAACGGTGTATGCATTCCAGACCTGGAGACCACTAGCAGGCACTAAAATGGACTGTAACGTCAGCCCTGCCTAGCAGAACATGCTGCCTGAACTATACAGGCCATGGAAGAGCTGCTGTGATACCTCCACCGCTGTGGCTGCCTTGGCGGAGGTTTGCACTCTCCCAGTGCTCTAGTTAGTGTACTACATGGTGCACCACCATACTCTGCCAGTCCCATCATGCCCTGGCTGTCAGCTGTGCCCCAGTCGCTCCCTCTGCTTTCCCTCCTCCGACTCATTGCTCTAAACTTAGCTGTCATGTGATGACCTTGGGGCAGAGTTGTCTGCGGATCCCCTTCAGTTGCTAAATTTAGAACAATGAACTCCAGAGAGAAATCTGGAGAGCGAACTCACAACTTTGCTGTGCAGCCGGGGGTGGTGTGGGAATAGCAGAGAGGGAAGAATACACAGTATACACACTGCCAAGGACTCCCCTGACTTATTCAATCACCAGAAATCTGCCCATCTGTCTTGAAGACACGAACATCAAGTAAAAATCAGCTGTTAGCCCGCCTCCATAATTAAATAAGTATTTCAGCTCCAGGTCAACACTGACGTATAAATAGCCGTCAAGTTTGTCACTTTCAAAGTGAGAAAATGAGTATTCTTCCTTGGTGAGAGAGAGAGAGAGAGAGAGAGAGAGAGAGAGAGAGAGAGAGAGAGAGAGAGAGAGAGAGAGAGAGAGAGAGAGAGAGAGAGAGAGAGAGAGAGAGAGAGAAACACTTCTATACAAAATGCAGATTTCAGACTAATAATTAGTCAAATCAAAGACTTGAAATAAGTCTGGATACATCTCTAACAGAAGTCACATCATAATTCTCAAGCTCCAAATGCAATAGTTGTCTCTTACTGTTAGGATCAGTTATGGCCTACAGCTAAATGCTTCAGGTACATGTTATATCAGCAACTTTACCCTGCAGATTATCTGTGGCAGCTCCACACAGGTTTACATGACAAGAAAGTAGTATCTAGAGAGCAGCAAACACCGTCACAAAACCATATAATTAAATCCCCATAATTAAATAAGTATTTCAGCTCCAGGTCAACACTGACGTATAAATAGCCCTCAAGTTTGTCCTTGTAAAGTGAGAAAATGAGTATTCCTCCTTGGTGAGAGAGAGAGAGAGAGAGAGTGAGAGACAGAGAGACAGAGAGAGAGACACAGAGAGAGAGAGAGAGTGAGTATCACTTCTATACAAAATGCAGATTTCAGACTAACAATTAGTCAAATCAATGACTTGAAACTAGTCTGGATGCATCTCTAACAGAAGTCACATCGTAATTCTCAAGCTCCAAACGCAATAGTTGTCTCTTACTGTTAGGATCAGTTTAGGCCTACAGCTAAATGCTTGAGGTGCATTTATTGGTCCATCAGCATCTTTACCCTGCAGATTATCTGTTGCGGTTCCACACATGATGACATGACAAGACAGTAGTATCTAGAGAGCAGCAAACACCGTCACAAAAGCTCATGGATACCCCCTTTTTTAAAAACACATTCAAAGCCTGCACACAACAGAACTGGGCCAACTTTGTACATCATCTCCAAACTTCATTTTCAGGATTCCTCACCAAATTCTATGCTCTTGGGTTATGTCTATCTTCACTTTCAGGATTCTCACCTAAGTCTATGCTGTTGGGTTATGCAAAACGTAATTTTTGGCACTCCTCACCCAAATCTATGCTCCTGAGTTATGCAAAGGGGCTGATACCTTATGTGAAGCAGACAATTTGAATTTATCAGACCCCAAGTTTCCTGTCTGCGCTCTAGTGCTGGGTGGTATATGGAGCGAAGACTTCGTTGACCTGCTGGGTGACTCTGATGAAGGTTGTACGTCTGCTCAGTTCCTTCAGCTTGGAAGCTCCCACATAGGTGCACGTAGACCGTATGCCTCCCAGGATGTCTTGGATGGTGCCCTCGATGTCACCACGGTACTCAATCTCCACTGTCTTGCCCTCAGATGCCCTGGAAAAGAAAGAGACGGTTTTTGGAAAATGTGTGTGATGACTTTGGTGTTGACTGGTTAGGTAACAGCAACAGGAAAGCTAGTAACGAAATCAACTGAAATACAACAAGGAGGTCCATACCAGATGGAGTACTGGATGCAAATCTTGTATGTTGCAATTTAAACTTTAGATACCATGTGTAATTTACAACTTGACAATGTCTTCATGTTTTGCTTTTATGAATTTTGCAAGTAAATAATTAAAAGAAATTCAAATGATTTGTCCAACAAAAAAAGTTCACAAGTAAATAATTAAAAGAAATTCAAATGATTTGTCCAACAAAAAAAGTTCACAAGTGAAATTTTGTGAATATCAATATTTGAATTTTCCAAGAAATAATAATTGAATTCAGTATTTTGCACATTTACTCTATTGAACACATGGATGTTTAAAATTAACTAGCAAAATTCACCCCATTTTTACTAAAGAAATCTTCCTGCAAGCAAAATTTGCACAAAGACCCTTTTGGCAAAGGCCTCCTGTACACGAAAAAGAAGTTTTTCAAAAAGCAACACAAATGGAGAAAGCCGAACCCAAGAAGCTCGTCAGATGCATCCATATCACTGTCAGGCTTCCTAGTTTGATAGTGACGATGCGATGATCCTTGTGCTATGATTGGCTCTGATCCAAACATTCTGGAATAGATCAACAACAACAATAGCAGATGCATGGAACCTCACCAAACCTTATATCTATCTACTGCACATTTTCACACCTTCAAAGAAGTTGAACCACTGATGTTCAAAACCAAGCAAAAGACAAGAGATTAACAAACAAGAAGGGCAAAGCCCATACGACTCACATGCTTGACCTTGACCTTTACATGACCTTGACCTTCAGGTGACCTTCAAGGTCAAACAACTAAACCTAGCAATGACACCATACACTAAGAAATGCTTTACACATTTTTCCTACCAAAATACATGTGGCCTTGACCTAAGGTCAAGGTCATCCAAGGTCATGCAACACAAAGCTGTTAATTCAAGACATAGGAAGCACAATGGTGCTTATTGGCACTTTCTACCATGAGATATGGTCACTTTTAGTGGTTCACTACCCCATTTTGGTCACATTCCATAAGGGTCAAAGTGACCTTGACCTTGATGATATGTGACCAAATGTGTCTCATGATGAAAGTATAACATGTGCCCCACATAATTATTAAGTTTGAAACAGTTATCTTCCATAGTTCAGGGTCAAGGTCACTTCAAAATATGTATACAATCCAACTTTAAAGAGCTCCTGTGACCTTGACCTTGAAGCAAGGTCAACCAAACTGGTATCCAAAGATAGGGATTACTTTGCCCTATATACCATATATAGGTGAGGTATCCAATCTCAAAAACTTCAGAGAAAATTGAGAAAATGTGAAAAATGGCAGTTTTTAGACAACATTTATGGTCCCCGTGACCTTGACCTTGAAGCAAGGTCAAGTCACTATGTATGTTTTTTGAGGCCTTGTCATCATACACCATCAGCCAAATTGGGTGTTGATAGACTTAATAGTCTCCGAGAAAAATCCAACGTTAAAGTTTTTTAAACGGATTACAGGACGCCCGGATGCCTGGACGGACGACACGGGTGACCTAGTATGAAAGTATAACATGTGTACTACAATGTTATGAATTTTGAAAGAGTTATCTTCCATAGTTCTGGGTCAAGGTCACTTCACGGGACCAAGAAACAAACGGCCCTTTTCAGGGCCAAAAGTTTTAAAATAAAGAAAGAATACTATTAGTCGGAAGATTTTGTCACGACCTATCTTTGGTACTTTTTATCAATCCGACCCCGGCTAACCCACCCTCTTTGCTGTGAGTCAAAATATGTATACAATCCAATTTTTAAAGGCTCCTGTGACCTTGACCTTGAAGCAAGGTCAAGTCACTATGTATGTTTTTTAACACCTTGTCATCCTACACCATCATGCCAAATTGGGTTTTGATAGACTTAATAGTCTCCGAGAAAAATCCAACGTTAAAGTTTTTTAAAATACGGATGACAGGACGCCCGAACGGATGACATGGGTGACCTAGTATGAAAGTATAACATGTGTACTACAATGTTATGAAGTTTGGAAGAGTTATCTTCCATAGTTCAGGGTCAAAGTCACTTCAAAATATGTATACAATCCAACTTTAAAGAGCTCCTGTGACCTTGACCTTGAAGCAAGGTCAATCAAACTGGTATCAAAAGATAGGGATTACTTTGCCCTATACACCATATATAGGTCAGGTATCTAATCTCAAAAACTTCAAAGAAAATTGGGAAAATGTGAAAAATGGCTGTTTTTTGGACAACATTTATGGCCCCTGTGACCTTGACCTTGAAGCAAGGTCAAGTCACTGTGTATGTTTTTTTACGCCTTGTCATCATACACCATCATGCCAAATTGGGTGTTGATAGACTTAATAGTCTCAGAGAAAAATCCAACGTTAAAATTTTTCACGGACGCCCGGACGGACGAAACGGGTGAGTACATAGACTCACTTTTGCTTCGCATGTGAGTAAAAAATCCAGGAATGTCAACAGATCTGGAAGAAGCATCCACAGGACAATGAAACAAACATATATATACAAGCTACAGGCAAGGGACCACATTAATGTGTTTCAATGTTGATCATTGCAATGACAGAAACCTCAATATCTGAAAAACAAGAGGTGTTTCTGACGTAAAATAGCTTAGCAAAAATGTTTTCTGATCTACACTACATCCAGAACACTACTTTTGCACAACATGGCAATCTTTCATTTACTATCATGACCACACGACTCTCTCCACACACACACACACACACACACACACACATGAAAGCGCTAAGGTTAGTGTGGAGTCCAATGCTTCAGTTCTTCCTGTGTCTGATCTGGTGAAGTTATTTCAGCTGCTAATACAGCCAACTGACAGAAGTACCAGGAAGACTGGTAGAAAACAACATACAGGAAGTAGGTTATCAGATATTCTGAAAAAACCCCATCATAACAGCCACTAGAGAGAATAATGACTACCAAGTGCATGTGTATCCCGCCTGCAAAGGAACTCGCAGATAAAGACTGGGCCTCCATAGCCACTTGAGAATGAGTTCTCAAATTCACCAAAAGATCCTTCCAAGCAAAGCCACACTCCTCTTTCCAAAGTGGGACACTTACTGACCAATCATAGGAGATCTCTCAACTGTGACCAATCATAGATGATATCTCAACTGTGACCAATCATAGGGGATCTCTCAACTGTGACCAATCATAGGAGATCTCTCAACTGTGACCAATCATAGGGGATCTCTCAACTGTGACCAATCATAGGGGATCTCTCAACTGTGACCAATCATAGGAGATCTCTCAACTGTGACCAATCATAGGAGATCTCTCAACTGTGACCAATCATAGGAGATCTCTCAACTGTGACCAATAATAGGAGATCTCTCAACTGTGACCAATCATAGGGGATCTCTCAACTTTGACGAATCATAGGAGATCTCTCAACTGTGACCAATGATAGGAGATCTCTCAACTGTGACCAATCATAGGGGATCTCTCAACTGTGACCAATCATAGGGGATCTCTCAACTATGACCAATCATAGGGGATCTCTCAACTGTGACCAATCATAGGAGATCTCTCAACTGTGACAAATCATAGGGGATCTCTCAACTGTGACCAATCATAGGGGATCTCTCAACTGTGACCAATCATAGGGGATCTCTCAACTATGACCAATCATAGGGGATCTCTCAACTGTGACCAATCATAGGGGATCTCTCAACTATGACCAATCATAGGGGATCTCTCAACTGTGACCAATCATAGGAGATCTCTCAACTGTGACCAATAATAGGGGATCTCTCAACTGTGACCAATAATAGGGGATCTCTCAACTGTGACCAATAATAGGGGATCTCTCAACTGTGACCAATGATAGGAGATCTCTCAACTGTGACCAATCATAGGGGATCTCTCAACTGTGACCAATCATAGGGGATCTCTCAACTGTGACCAATCATAGGAGATCTCTCAACTGTGACCAATCATAGGGGATCTCTCAACTGTGACCAATCATAGGGGATCTCTCAACTGTGACCAATCATAGGGGATCTCTCAACTGTGACCAATCATAGGGGATCTCTCAACTGTGACCAATCATAGGAGATCTCTCAACTGTGACCAATCATAGGGGATCTCTCAACTGTGACCAATCATAGGGGATCTCTCAACTGTGACCAATCATAGGAGATCTCTCAACTGTGACCAATCATAGGAGATCTCTCAACTGTGACCAATCATAGGGGATCTCTCAACTGTGACCAATAATAGGAGATCTCTCAACTGTGACGAATCATAGGGGATCTCTCAACTGTGACCAATCATAGGGGATCTCTCAACTGTGACCAATCATAGGGGATCTCTCAACTGTGACCAATCATAGGAGATCTCTCAACTGTGACCAATCATAGGAGATCTCTCAACTGTGACCAATCATAGGGGATCTCTCAACTGTGACCAATCATAGGAGATCTCTCAACTGTGACCAATCATAGGAGATCTCTCAACTGTGACCAATCATAGGAGATCTCTCAACTGTGACCAATCATAGGGGATCTCTCAACTGTGACCAATCATAGGAGATCTCTCAACTGTGACCAATGATAGGAGATCTCTCAACTGTGACCAATCATAGGGGATCTCTCAACTGTGACCAATCATAGGGGATCTCTCAACTGTGACCAATCATAGGAGATCTCTCAACTGTGACCAATCATAGGGGATCTCTCAACTGTGACCAATCATAGGGGATCTCAACTGTGACCAATCATAGGGGATCTCTCAACTGTGACCAATCATAGGGGATCTCTCAACTGTGACCAATCATAGGGGATCTCTCAACTGTGACCAATCATAGGGGATCTCTCAACTGTGACCAATCATAGGGGATCTCTCAACTGTGACCAATCATAGGGGATCTCTCAACTGTGACCAATCATAGGGGATCTCTCAACTGTGACCAATCATAGGGGATCTCTCAACTGTGACCAATCATAGGAGATCTCTCAACTGTGACCAATCATAGGGGATCTCTCAACTGTGACCAATAATAGGGGATCTCTCAACTGTGACCAATCATAGGAGATCTCTCAACTGTGACCAATAATAGGGGATCTCTCAACTGGGCCTTTTGGCTGAATGTGGCCCTGCATGCAAAAACTAGGTGTAACTCTGAAAAGAAAAAAAAATGTTTTGGGGTGTGTGTGTGTTTTAATGAAAATGCCATAGAATGTTTTTTTCAGCTGCTAAAAAATCATGGAACACAGACAACAACAAAAAACAAACAAATTCACTGTGTTTTCCTACACTGCTCTATCTATTCAAGAATACAACAGCTTTTGATGAAAATGCAAAAGTGCATAGATAGAGTCTCCAAGTAATGGAGATACATCTGAAAATGTTTTAGGGTAAAACTAAAACAAAACAAAAAATCCTACAATTACTTACGCTAGGGAAGTCAGCCAAGTCATTTTAATCTGAATCAAGCTTCCGCTCCTCTCAGTCTCGATCTACATTACAGACCACAACTGACAACACATCGGTCGTAGCACTGTGAGTCACTGTGTTTTCCGACACTGCTCTATTTATTCAAGAATACAACAGCTTTTGATTACTTGGAAATACATCTGAAAATGTTTTAGGGTAAAACAAAACAAAAAATCCTACAATTACTTATGCTAGGGAAGTCAGCCGAGTCAATTTTTCATCTGAATCAAGCTTCCGCTTGTCTCCATCTACAGACCACCACACATCGTCAAAGCACGTGCTTGCCTCTCTATCCCTCCATCTCCCACCACATCAATGTCAGTAAAGCCTTCAAATTCATATTCTGAGAGTCAGAATTGAAAAATAACTCCACAAGCGCTTCAACTTCTTTGTCAGTCGTCATACTGGCAAAGAAAAAAGTCCCGTTCACAAACGACAAAGACGCAACTTCGTGAAAAAATTTGCAGAAAATTCGCCCATGTTCCCTCGATCGCCAAAATGGCGGATCTCGTTGCCACGTGATCCCTGCACGAGGCTGTGATATTTTTAGAACAGCATGACTCGATGGCTGCGTTAGGCAAGTAAACAAAGCATGTCACTATTGCTCGGTGCACGGATGCGCCGGCAGACGTCTGGGGAATGTACGCTGTGGCGCATCAATGCGCCGGCGGCGCTCTAAAGGTTAATAACCATAAGTCAAAATGTCATAAACAACCTGCAAAAAACTGAATCCTGATAACTCAAATACTGAATTTTATTGTTTGACTTGAGAAATGGCATCATCTCAAAATGCATAGTCAGGCACCAGTGCTTCAGATTGTTTTCAGACTTCATGGGCCCAATGACCCATGGCCAGGCAAAATGATGGGTCAATTTTGAAAAACATGGGTCATTAACAATCGAACCTTCACTTCAAACAGAATGACCCTTCACCCCACACATGACACCCCTACAGCATCCCGCCCCCCATACACACACACATGAATAATTAAAAAAGCAAAAAATAAAAAAATAAACAAACACATGTCAAGCTGTGTGTCTTTCAGTTGTCTTATTGTCTCTTTTAACATTTCGTTCTGTGGACACAGAGTCATGATCACTCAAAACCCACTCTAATCTTTCTTGGTAGCATGATATTTTGTTTAAACAAACTTGGTTTTAGGGCCTAACACAATGAAATCTAACAGAGATCTGCTTCAACCAGTCAAACACAAAATCACTCCTCTAGTATTCGCTCATTCACCTTCTATCCGGAAGTTTGACGCATGCATACAACCTTACACTCTCACAGTTCATATTTCCACAACCGATATCATCAAGAGCAAAACGACGCAAAACCCAACACGACAGCGAGCCTGATTATCACTGCAGGTGACACTAGGTTTACGGTACTGAACCCCCCCACCCCACCCCACCCACCCCCCCACCCTCGCCCCTCTCTTTTTATTCTTCTTCTCCGCTCTAGATCTCTTCCCTCTTTAAACCCGCCCCACACCTATCCCTCCTCTTTTATCCCTTTTTCCCCCCTTCTCCGCTCTAGATCTCTTGCCTCCAGGCCCTCCTCGCGACGAGTTCGCGGCACTTAGCTATTTTTAGAGACGACAGTTTGCTAGATCAGTTCAGTTCAGTTCAGTTAAGTTCTGAACTTGCTAGATCACTGACCCACTAAACGCTGGAGGCGAGGGAGGAAAGGGAGGGAGATACACATGCCGCCTTGCCGGTGTAGTGTGGTGAACGGGGGCCTGATGAACGACCATATAGGAAAGGACGATGGCAGGGGTGGGAGAGACGGAGTATTGAGTGATGGCGGGTGCGTGTGTGTGTGTGTTTGTGTGGTTGTGGGTGTGCGCGTGTAGTGTGGTGAACTGATGTTAGGGTCGCGGTTTGCGTGCACGCCGCCGGTGACGAGGAGGTGAGCGAAATCTGGATTTGCGGGCGGCGGCAGGGTGAACAACGAGGGCAGTGGTCGCGGGGAGAGACTGGAGGAAGGTTGTGCCCTGTCCTGTGAGTGCTAGGTGAGTGGAAACTGTTCATCGTTTAATGTGTAAATAGCCAAAATAGAGAACATTTGATAGGTGAGCGGAAACTGTTCATCGTTTAATGTGTAAATAGTCAAAGTAAAGAACGTTTGAAAACATTGGAACATAGTTGTTGTTCGGAGCCATTTGAGGAAGTTTGTGTCCGGTCCGTTGCATTACATCGGGTTACATTTTATACTTGTCCTGGTTTGCCCTACCGGCCTCCTGGCCAGTTTTGGCTTTTAGTTGGGCTTCCAGTGCTTGGATTTTGGCATTGAGTCGGTCCAAAGTCTCCGCCGTTTCTTCTTGTCTCTCTGTCTTCTTTCGCTCGGTCTAAGAGAAGAGGGAAGGGGGAGAAAGGTTGGAGTGCGGGAGGCAGGGGTTGGAAGGGGCATGGGGAAAACACGTGCCGGCTGGCTCATCTGGGAGAAGGGAGAGAAAAAACGATCGCTTCAATTTTCAGCTAGTAAGAAATAAAAACTAAACAGTTACCGCTTGCTTTATTCTTGCAAAACATTGAAGACAACGTCAACTGACGTTGGTTTTCTTCAGTTTCTTTTCTAAGCCTTTTCTTTGGTGGCATATTGAATCCGCACACGTGAGCGAGTCTGTGCAAGGTAAACTGATAGATGTTCGCTGATTGGTTGTCTGCTGGCTGTTAGCCAATCACACAGAGCGATGCATTGATGCTAGGCAAAGCAGCAATTTGGCGTTGGTTTTGGTACTCCGTGGTGTGGTCACATGTGCTTGTTGTGGCTTAGTGGTACAGATGGACCGAGGATTGATACAAGTCGGCGATTTTTATGACGCGCCCGGCTGGCGCATACACATTGAAAGTAACGCGCCATTCTGATAAAATATGCGCCAATGGCGCGGGCGCGCCAACAATCTGAAGCACTGAAAGTTCCTGACAACATAAGTCCGCCTTGACCAAAACCTGGAGCCAGGTCACTGTCCTGACCACACGCAATCATCTCACCCACATGGGTGATCCTGGGAGTGTTTAGCCCAGGTACGCAACAACAACACCAACAACAACAACAACTGTCCTGACAGTGTGTGGCCTCCACCCTGGATGTGCAGTGGGTGCATTTCAATGTGCAACTGTGTGTGTGTGTGTGTGTGTGTGTGTGTGTGTGTGCGTGTGTGTGCGTGCGTGTGTGTGAGTGTGTGTGTGACTGTGTGATTGTGTGTGGGGCTGGTGGATAGGGTGGGGTTGGTGGAGTGGGTGGGGCTGGTGGATAGAGTGGGGCTGGTGGAGTGGGTGGGGCTGGTGGAGTGGGTGGGGCTGGTGGATAGTGGGGCTGGCAGATAAGGTGGGGCTGGTGGATGGAGTGGGGCTGGTGGAGTGGGTGGGGCTGGCGGATAGGGTGGGGCTGGTGGATAGGGTGGGGCTGGTGGAGTGGGTGGGGCTGGTGGAGTGGGTGGGGCTGGTGGAGTGGGTGGGGCTGGTGGATAGGGTGGGGCTGGTGGATAGGGTGGGGCTGGTGGATAGGGTGGGGCTGGTGGAGTGGGTGGGGCTGGTGGAGTGGGTGGGGCTGGTGGATAGAGTGGGGTTGGCAGATAAGGTGGGGCTGGTGGATAGGGTGGGGCTGGTGGATAGGGTGGGGCTGGTGGATAGGGTGGGGCTGGTGGAGTGGGTGGGGCTGGTGGATAGAGTGGGGCTGGTGGATAGGGTGGGGCTGGTGGATAGAGTGGGGCTGGTAGATAGAGTGGGGCTGGTGGATAGGGTGGGGCTGGTGGATAGGGTGGGGCTGGTGGAGTGGGTGGGGCTGGTGGATAGGGTGGGGCTGGTGGATAGGGTGGGGCTGGTGGAGTGGGTGGGGCTGGTGGAGTGGGTGGGGCTGGTGGATAGGGTGGGGCTGGTGGATAGGGTGGGGCTGGTGGAGTGGGTGGGGCTGGTGGAGTGGGTGGGGCTGGTGGATAGAGTGGGGCTGGTGGATAGGGTGGGGCTGGTGGATAGGGTGGGGCTGGTGGATAGGGTGGGGCTGGTGGATAGGGTGGGGCTGGTGGAGTGGGTGGGGCTGGTGGATAGGGTGGGGCTGGTGGATAGAGTGGAGCTGGTGGATAGAGTGGGGTTGGCAGATAAGGTGGGGCTGGTGGATAGGGTGGGGCTGGTGGATAGGGTGGGGCTGGTGGAGTGGGTGGGGCTGGTGGATAGGGTGGGGCCGGTGGAGTGGGTGGGGCTGGTGGATAGGGAGGGGATGGTGGAGTGGGTGGAGTGGGTGGGGCTGGTGGATAGAGTGGGGCTGGTGGAGTGATTGGGGCTGGTGGAGTGGGTGGGGCTGGTGGATAGGGTGGGGCTGGTGGAGTGGGTGGGGCTGGTGGATTGGGTGAGGCTGGTGGATAGGGTGGGGATGGTGGATAGGGTGGGGATGGTGGAGTGGGTGGGGATGGTGGATAGGGTGGGGATGGTGGATAGGGTGGGGATGGTGGATAGGGTGGGGATAGTGGATAGGGTGGGGAAGAATTCAGAAATCTGGGGAGGGATGGGGTTAGGAATGACAAAGTGGAGGGACAGGTAGCTCATAGAAATGGTTCTTACGGTGATGCTCTTGGGCTGCTGGGAGTCCTCTGTGAGTAGGAATCCTTCTGAAGTATCGCTGCCCTCCACCTGGATGAAGCAGTGTGTGGTGTGACCAATACCACTGGGCAGAATCTTGTCCTTCAGCATGGCATTGATCACAGAGCTCTTCCCATTGGAGGTCCTGGATGAAGACACGTTCAGGATGGGTTGGAGACAGCATAATACATCTGGAAACCCTCTAATATTTAACATCAGGGATGATGATTTTAAAAAGTAAAGTAGTACACCAATATACTTGTCAGTCATAACTATTTTACTCAAAAGAAAGATTAGCGTAGTGATTCCTAATGATTTATAGCTTGACTGGAAAAAGGGGCTAAAATACACACTTTAAGGTCATTTCAGCTGCAAAGCCTTTAGTTGCACTATACATATATACTGTATTGCCTCTTACAAGGTGACTTTATACAACTGCTACAGTAATTCTTAATGTCCATGAACACTTGATTCCTAACCTATACTTTATCTCTTTGTGTGCATGTATGTGTGTGTGTGTGTGTGTGTGTAACATTCCCCAATTTATTTTCACTTAAAAACGTATTTCCACACCCTTTCTTCTTTGTACATCACAGCTAGCCTTTGTAGTTACAGAAACTGCATGAAAGAGTGAATCAACTTCAAATGAGAATTACTTAATGAAGACTGCACCAGAACCCTGCAAAGGCTCTTCATGTCCTTCTTGACATCTACCAGTCTACAACAACTTGGCACCTGTTCAAACATCCAAATCAACATCCCCCTCCCAAGGATTTCTCAGAGACTGCTGCCAACCCACCTTCCAAAGAAGGCGACTTTCATGTGATCTCTGGCAAGCACTTCACGGATGCCCTGGACTTTCTCCCTGTGGTTTCGCACCATCTGGTCTCCGCCCTCCGCCATCACGGCCTGACTCAGCTTGCCCAGGCCTGCGTGGACACAGACAGGAGAGAGGGCATCAGTGCTACTGCACAGACAGGAGGGATTCAGACCTACAGGACAGGCACTGCAGATTTAAAGTTACCTGCACAGGCGAGGCAAAAGGTAAGGGGAATTCAGCATTACTGGACAAAGTGCAAGGGAGGGGAAAATCCGTATTGCTCCCAGACTCGAACAGATGAGAGGAAATGCCAGTGTCTCCTATATATGATTTAATTTCCCAAAAGTTTCAAATATGGTCAGCAACAAATTTATCTGTTTGTATTGCAAGGTCAAGTCAGATGATACAAAATTATTTCTTTTTTCTTCATCAAACTTTTCTTACATTCCTCATGTGCAGATGTTGCAAGTTAGTTCAACTGTATATTTCATTTATGGCACAGACCCTATGCTTAAAAAATAAAATAAAATAAAATAGTTCATAACTGTAGCAGTTATATCTTATGCTTATAGGATGATTGAATGCAAATTGAAAATGATTACTTTCTGTGCATTAGATTGTTTGAGTAGATATGTTGCAAACATTGATATATCTCTGCAGATGATTTTTGAGGGAACAAAATCACCTTTGATAGCAGAGACAGAAATCACAATCTTATTCATTCCAATACTGACTGCAGTGTTGTTCACCTTGATAAAATGACACAAGATCACCCACATCATGCAAAATACTGAAGTCGGCAAACACAATTGCGCATGCAAGAACAGACGAGAGCAAATCTCCCGGAAGACTTACTGGCGATGAACTCATCCACTTCTCCCACATACTGGCCGAGCTCGCCAAATATGTCGTTGATTTTCTTTTTTGCCTGGCCGAAGAACTGCAGCGCGGAGCCCTGGTTGTGTCCATTGCCCAGCTTGCGCCCGTCTCCCTGACCCAGGTGTAACAGTCCCTCATCCATGGTGTACTGCCGCTGCAGGAGCCCCGACATGGTGACTAGCAAAGCCCACCACTCATCACACACACACACTCTCACACACGGCACAGGGACAGGTGCGGGTTGGACCGACCTTCACCTGCAATGGGAAATGAATGAATATGCAGATAAGGCAAAGTGAATGCAGTATGGACTGGACCAAACCCACATTTGCTATCAGAAATGGGCTGCATATATATGCAGATAAAGCAAAGTGGTTGGGGTAAGAAGAAGAGTAGAGTGTTGACATGAACGTGAAGTTGATGTGAGGTACCATCAAGAGGGAGAAAAGGGGAGGCAATGTCAGGTAGATGTCCTATTAGGAAAACATCAAAAACTCATGGAAAACACTCAAACATATTTGTCTACTTTGACATGCTTAAAATATACTTTGTTTAAAGTCCTACATGTAAGAAATGAATTATTGTAACAGTATACATCACAATACAGAGAACATTCAAATGTCACTGTCATCAATATCTAATTCTCATGGTATCATAATAACTTAGATAACTATTAACTCACCAGCTCTTGTTATCTTTATTTCAAATGATCATCCATCTTGTACTTTGTATAGATGTCCACTGACTATATTTCAACCAATAGCTTAAGTTTCCATCAAATGCCGAAATGGAAACTTTTGTTGTTATAGTCCTATACCAATATTAAACAAGAAGGGCAAAGCCCATACGACTCACATGCTTGACCTTGACCTTTACATGACATTGACCTTCAGGTGACCTTCAAGGTCAAGGTCAAACAACTAAACCTACCAATGACATCATACACTAAGAAATGCTTTACACTTTTTTCCTACCAAAATACATGTGACCTTGACCCAAGGTCAAGGTCATCCAAGGTCATGCAACACAAGCTGTTAATTCAAGACATAGGAAGCACAATGGTGCTTATTGGCACTTTCTACCATGAGATATGGTCACTTTTAGTGGTTCATACCCCATTTTAGTCACATTTCATAAGGGTCAAAGTGACCTTGACCTTGATGATATGTGACCAAATGTGTCTCATGATGAAAGTATAACATGTGCCCCACATAATTGTTAAGTTTGAAACAGTTATCTTCCATAGTTCAGGGTCAAGGTCACTTCAAAATATGTATACAATCCAACTTTGAAGAGCTCCTGTGACCTTGACCTTGAAGCAAGGTCAACCAAACTGGTATCAAAAGATAGGGCTTACTTTGCCCTATATACCATAAATAGGTGAGGTATCCAATCTCACAAACTTTAGAGAAAATTGAGAAAATGTGAAAAATGACTGTTTTTTAGACAACATTTATGGCCCCTGCGACCTTGACCTTGAAGCAAGGACAAGTCACTATGTATGTTTTTTTAGGCCTTGTCATCATACACCATCATGCCAAATTGGGTGTTGATAGACTTAATAGTCTCCGAGAAAAATCCAACGTTAAAGTTTTTCACGGACGCCCGGACACCCGGACGCCCGGACGCCCGGGCGCCCGGACGCCCGGACGGACGACACGGGTGAGTACATAGACTCACTTTTGCTTCGCATGTGAGTCAAAAATATTGTCCAAACACTTGTGGTTGAGGCCAGCACTGTCGACACGTTCGTGCCGTGTGCCTCCCGCTAGGACGAGACCACTGCGACTCTTCCCCCCCACCTCCCCAGACTCCCCAACCTGTAAAAATTTCACGTGCCAAAGTAATCACTATTGATGATCGTGGGCAGGAACGGAAAGAAGAAGAAACAAGTGTTTGGACAATATATATATATATGTACAGTTGCATGGATGTCAGTGAAAAGTAAATCAAGTTGTTTTACTATGTTCTTCTGATACAAATCATATATATATATATATGTATCCAGATTTGTATATGTAACAGCATCTATAGGTAAAGAAATTAATACCAAAGAATACTCCTCCCATCCCAGTCAAATCCACTCTCTTCTTTCTACCAGCGAACACTGTATCTCTGACATGAAACGGTAGATGACCCGGAACAAGCGCCAACTCAATCATAAATGACTCAAAAACTGAAGCACTCCTGGTGGGCGGCAGAGGCAAATCGGATCAGGCCCTCAAACTAACCATTGGTCACAGTGACATCGTCTTTTCTCAGACTGTTAGAAATTTAGGCGTCATGTTTGATGATGATCTGTCAATGAGATCTCATGTCAACAAAGTCTGTCAGTTAGCATATTATGAGCTAAGGAAAATTAGTATCATTCGTCATTATCTTTCTCAGCAGGCCACCAAAACGCTCATCACATCACTTGTTCTGTTTCGTCTCGACTATGGAAACTCTCTTCTCGCTGGCAGTGGCATCCCTGACACTCTGCTTAACAAACTCCAGAAAGTTCAGAATTGTGCTGCTAGGCTAGTTTTTCGATGTCCCAAGCGTACCCATGTCTCATCACTCCTACATACACTTCACTGGCTTCACATCTCTCAGAGTCAGACTCAGAGGATAGATTATAAACTTGCTACTCTGTGCTTCAAAGCCATCAACAACACAGCACCACAGGCTATTACAGAAATTCTTGCAGTCTACACGCCTTCCAGATCTCTACGCTCAGCTGCTGACTCTAGAATGCTCAAGGTCCCCAGCCGTAATAAGAAAACTCAAGGACAGCGTGCCTTCTCCTATATTGGACCTGTAACCTGGAATAGTCTCCCTCTCTCAGTCTCAGTCCGTCATTCTGACACTCTGCCCCAGTTCAAAAGTGCTCTAAAGATCCACCTCTGCCGATCCGCCTTTCCCGCTGAGCTGCTTCGCCTTACTTGACCTGGCCTGCAAGTGCTGTGTATACTGTATAGTTTGTTCTATTTGTTCTATTAGATCTTAGTTTTTGTTTTTTGTTAATGTGTGAAGTGTGTGAGTTTTTGTAGGAATGTGGTGTTGAGTGGTTGTATGAGTGTTGATTCTTTGGATTGTAAACGCCATGAGCCTGCCTGTCAAGGGAAGGTATGTGCGTATGAATAAACTATTATTAATATTATTATTAGAAACTGTAGGCTTGTCAGTGGAAAAAAATCACCAGTTATCATGTTCAAAAACCACTGTAAATGTTTGGAGGATCATTTTTCAATCTGATTTAAACTCTACTTGAGAGTGGCAACAAGCACATCTGTTCAGATCAACATCCTGATGGCAGAACCAAAGAACCAGATGCAAGCCTGCGACAAGATTGCATGGATGTAGGACTAGGAGGGTACTGATTGATAGCAGTCCCTCAAGTCAAAATGAGCTTGCATTCACTGTCCCCGAGCAGTAATTCCTTAAGTCAATGCTCTCTGAAAATAACATTTTTATCATACCTTTTCTTTATGGCTGAGCCGCAAAAGATGATTTTAAAATTTTATTGTGATGCTGTTCAACAGCTGCTGTCTCATGCCTCACTCAAATAATACTTATCTGTGGAAAACTAAGTCATACTCAAGTTACAGATTCTGATGATCATGATTAAGTTATGGCGTCTCGTTCTTCAGTCTTTGTAGTCTACGTAGTCTATGGAATCACAACAGTTCGTTAGTGAAAGGGCAAGTCAGTCTCAAATTCCATAAATGTTCGCTTTCTACGAATTACGCTAGGCGACCCGGCGGGTCGCCCGTTTCATTCCCAGACCACGAGGGGTTAGTGCCTCCAACCTTCGATTCAACAGATTAGTTTTCTTCTATGAATCTTCCACATATATATATCAGCGATCCCATCTCTCGTGCGATAAATTTGCCTGTCTCATGCCTGATAAATCATTTTTCGGACTGTTCCAGTCAGCTGCATTGTTGATTTAGTCTCGACTTGAATTCCGCTACCTTAACTTTCGCATAACGCAACAATTCAACAAGTGAACAAGGTAGTCTCTAACGAGAGTAACTCCTGCTGGAAGGTACACACTAGGACAATATGATAATATCCTAAACAAGTATATCGGTAACTGCCTGCACAGTTGAAGGTATTGGCTGACGCATAAATGATTTCTTGCTGCAGAGATCAAGGTGTGCCCACCGATTTTAATGAGAATAACCAGCTGAATACACAGATCTAACTCCATTACGCTCATACTCACCATTCTCAAGCACCCATACAATCCTCAATAATGCTACAAACATTTTTGGTCAAACTCGATGCGCATATAAAACTATCTTTAAAATTTAGCATCTCGACTGCTACGAACATCTCGGAGATAAACTCGTAAATTGGTACTGCACGGTGTCAAAGATCTGACCTTGGTATCAACTTGCAGAATTTCGTGTACTTACTGCAATTAAATCTGGTAGAAACTGTTCCGTGATTTAACAAAAAAGTAATACTCACAACAGGCAACAAGAGTATAGACTCTATGGAGCTTGCAGTCACGAAATTACTCTGCAATCTATACTTGCTTCACATGGCCTTACTCTCTATCGGCCATGATACATAACAGCCCTCCCAATTTACGAACTGTGCAGAAACGAAATACTATTAACATAATCGTGCTCGGATCATCAAGTTTTTGCAAAAATATCTTCAATTTATTATTTATAGAAGAGACAAATTATATAATACTATAATGTTGTTTCATACGTACCAAAAGGAAACATATAATTTAATAATGATATGGTTGGCGGTCGGTTCTTGTAAAGTTCTTTATTTTTGGAGCGACATGTCCCTCGCGGGAAAAATGGATTCGCGACGACCGCTCACTGCTGAAGAGGAGTATGAAACTCTTTCTAACACACAGGTTGGTCTGGTTTATCTTGGGAATGTTGGGACGACGGCAGTATCGGGGGCCCAGTCGACAACGTGCTGGCAAATTTCAACATCATTTCCGCGGAGCTGGCACGGCTGGGGCTCGAATGCAACGACAGTAGATGAGTAGTGAACTGGTGCTTATCAACCATCAACCAGACGTCCAGAGGCAGAGGACATTCCGCGGACCCTGGACCAGTTCAAGGCTGTCTTGCCAAATGTTCGAGTCCTGGCGGAGAATGAACATCAACTCCTGGGCGCCCCACTGTCTATGGCGGCAATCGCACCGGCCATCCGCGCTAAGCAAGAGGCGCTTGCCTTGAGAGGATGGTCAGCCACCTTGTCCACATTGCCACCCCGCCCTTGTCCTTCTCGGGGAAGAGCCGCTATTGCTTAGAAAATTTTTCGGTTAAAAAAAAAAATTACAAACATTTTTGTAGCCCATTTTGATTCTTTTGTCCCAAAACGCCAAAACAAAACTTGTATGGTTTTTTAGGCGTTTCAGGAGGGTGAAAATGGTCAGAATCTGCCAGTAGGTTCTGTAGCAGTAGTTTTTATCAGTAACGGGTGAAGCTTTATATTCTAACTCCATCCCACCTTTGACTCTCAACGGGTGGTCCTTACGCCCTAACTCCAGGGTCCGACGCTGATGTTGGACACAAACGTGACAAAAAGTAACGCGTCCGGGTTTAGGTGAAACTCCCCAGACAGGCTAAGTCAGTCAGGCGGGGTGGCGGGTGCGGCCTAGGCTGAGCGCTATCAGTAAAACCAGATCAAGAAAGTTTTTTTAAATGAAGTAACAAAAATTTTAGGGTTTTTTATGCGTTTTAGGACAAAAGAATCAAAATGGCCTTAACAACTTTTGACCCCAAAAAATCCCGCAATAGCGGCCCTCCGCAATAGAGAGCCGACCCCGTTCTTCTCAAGAACTACTTCTCCGTCCCGCGTCTTCTGTACCTCCTCCGAAACTCCACAGCCTACACCAACACCGATGGCCTCCGAGAAATTGACAACATCATCCGGGAGGCGGTGTCCAGGATCGTCAACGTCGACTTCCAACAAGATTCCTGGACACAGGCGACCCTTCCGGTCAGTCTCGGAGGTCTAGGCCTGCGGAGAAGCGAAGATCTGGCTCTTCCATGTTTCATCTCGTCCCTCCACGCCACCAGCTCTCTGGTCGACTCCGTCCTCTCCAGAACCGTTGGACTGGAGGAGACGGGTGAGCTGGTGGAAGCCATCAACACTTGGAGGTGGAAGAGCCAAACGGGGGAGGAACCAAACGGAGAAGACAGATTGAAGCAGAAAGCTTGGGATACGATTTCTTCCAAGTGAACCCTGGAGGACCTCCTTGCTCGGACGAACCAGGTCTCAGCCACGCGCATCCGAGTGGCCACCCGAGCGGAGAGTGGAAGCTGGATCCATGCCATCCCAATCCCGTCCCTGGGGCTCCATCTGGACCGGGAGATCATCAGAATAGCCGTCGCTCAGAGCGCAGGGGCGCCTGTCTGCGAACCCCACCAATGCAGATGCGGAAGATCTATACATGGACGCCCTTGGACATCACGCCCTCTCCTGTCGAGCAAGCGCTGGCCGTTTCCCACGCCACTCTACTTTGAATGCCGTGGTGAGACGTGCCCTCCAGAGCGCTGGAATACCATCTGTCCTGGAACCAACCGGGCTCGACAGAGGCAACGGCAAGCGTCCAGATGGGATGATCATCTTCCCCTTCTCCAACAGCCGAAGCTTGGTCTGGGATGCGACGTGCGTGGATTCCTTCGCCCCCAGTAACATCATTTCCAGCGCCCTGCAACCGTCATCTGCAGCAGAGGCAGCGGAAGGGGCGAAGAGGATGAAATACCGCATCCTGGCTGAACGACACCGCTTCGAGCCTCTCGCCTTCGAGACCACCGGAGTCTTCGGTCCTTCAACACTCAAGACCATCGAGGAAATTGGCCGAAGACTGAAGGCGGAGACGGGCGAGCCACGGGAGACCATGTGGCTCAAACAACGAATCAGGATGGCTATCCTCCGAGGCAATGCCTTCTGTGTCCTTGCCTCATCCAGGTCGCGAGATGACTGTGGAGAGTGACTGCTGGTTCCACAGGCCAAGGGCCAGTGACCACCGCACTTTTTGCAGTGTGACTGCTCCACATTGTTCGTGTTTATTTAATTGGTTATCTGCAGCACGACGGCTGCCCTGTACTCCCAGAACTCTTTGACAGAACCCTTTCTAGCGTTCCTTTTGCCTTTCGACTGCTGCTCAAACTTTTGATTGTATGCGTTTAGGTAGCATCACCGTGCACAGTTGAACTGCGATCTAACTTTCCTGTACAGTCTGGTCTCAATGAGATGTTTTTGTCTGCATACATTCTCCATGGCACTGCGTGGTAGCAGCCCATTTATTCAACTGTATAGTCTTAACTGATAATGAAGAAATATTTATTTTAACTCGATTTTAATTTAATGTACATATGAATCGGAGAGCCGAAGCTATCTTGGGAATTTGCCCCAGACCTTTCTCTCTCTCAGGGGACGAAAGAGCTGCTGCTGGCTCTGAGCCTGTTGATTCATATGGGAGACCTCCTGAATGTGCTAGGGAGAATCTGAGGCCACATGAATCTCATCGATTCTCATCCATCGCGCTATTCATATCCTGACAGTCTGATGTTTCATCCCTTCAGGTGGACTCATGTTCTCCCTCAAATGATGCCTATGCCTCCTTACCAGCGTTTACATCCAATTGTACCCTTCTTCCCTCCCTATATACGTTGCCTTTGTTCCATCAGTCAAAAACCTTGGTGTCACCCTCGACTCTCATCTCTCTCTTTCCGACTTTGTCCAAAACACTTGCAAATCCGCATACATACAACTCAGACAGACAAGCGCAATCAGACACCTTCTCACTACTCAAGCTACTACTAACTATCCTAGTCTGTGCTCTTATTCTCAGTCGCCTGGATTATTGCAACGGCCTTCTTGCTGGCTGTCCCATATATCTCACTGATAAACTTCAAAGAGTGCAAGATGCTGCAGCTCGACTCATCTGTAAGTCAAAAAAATTCAGATCATCTCACTCCTCTCTTCCGCTTTCTCCACTGGTTGCCCATTAGAGCTAGAGTCCAATACAAGATTGCCTGTCTTTGCTACTGTAGCCGAGTGCGAAACTCGCTACAAAATAAGCCAGTCTGTCCCCCCTTTCTCTAGACCACTGAAGCTAGCTGCGCCTTAACTGACTGCATCCCCCACTACCTCTCTTGCGCAAGCAGACCTGGCCCTTGACGTTCGACTGAGCCTGCTGCGTGTTATCCCGGTACTTCGCGATGCGGTAGCGGAAACACAAAGTAGGAGGGAAAACACTTTATCGCATTTTCTTGTTTGATTGTATTGCCATTTATTGCTCGTGCTTTGCGCAGGTTGTCCGGAATTGTTTCATCGGACGTTACGTCATGAGTTGTGCGACGTCAGATTTTGACGGTGGCGGGAAAAAGAAAAAGAACGGTTCTGGAAGGACTTTGTGCCCGTGGGATTGGGGTGAACTGTTGGATTTTGTCTGCATCAACCAGGGAGTTGACATTTGAGATGGAGGAAGAGGAAGATGAAGAGGAGGAAGAAGACAGTTGAGGTGACTGAAGTTGAGAGTCTGAGGAGGAGAGTGATATTCCTGAGGAACAGTGATGGCGACAGATTTCCCGTATGTATGCGCCTTGAGCATGTCTTAACTCATTGGTAAGGCGCTTTATATATCCACACATTATTATTATTATTATTATTATTATTATTATTATTATTATTATTATTATTATTATTATTATTATATGCAGTGGCAATACCCACATCACTAGAAATATCATAGAACTGACATCTTCCTCTATATGGTTACTTTTGCCCTTTACTACACTTAGAAAAATGAATTAACATTTCGTCATTTGTGTGTGTGTGTGTGTGTGTGTGAGAGTGGGTATGTGTTTTGGTACTACATTTAATGACAAAGCACAACCTGCTAGTTGGACGTGGACACATTAATGTCTATCATCTTTATAATAAGGTGGTGGACATCAACTTATTTATTCAGAAAGAAAAGTTGCACATTTTTGGATTATGCGAAACACGTCTTCATCTAAGTATAAGCAATGATACGATTGATATTCCAGGTTTCTATATTGAGAGACGAGATGCAGAACATTCAGGGCCAACCGGGATGGCAGCATATATTCGTTGCAATATGAAACAATGTGTAGTTCGTAGATCAGATTTAGAAAAGTTCAATGTTGAATGTTTATGGCTTGAAGTGAAAAGTAATGTGCACTCATCTGTTATGTTGGGATTTCTCTACAGAAATCCTGCATCTACCTACTGTTGGTATGATGAATTTGTAAAAATGATGGACAAAGTTTGTGCCTTCAAAAAGAATGTGGTTCTGTTGGGCGATTTCAATATTGATTATTTCAAAAAGAATTGTGCATGGGATTCTACCATTGCTCTCTTTGGTCTCACACAATTAGTTCAAACTGCAACAAGAGTCACACAGTCGACATCAACTTTGATAGATCATCTATATACCACAAACATTTGTATTGTTAAAGATGTATGGTCACCCAATGTAGGTATTAGTGATCACTATCCAATAGTATGCTCTCTACATTCCAGAACTCCTAAGTGTAGGAAAGATCACCACACCTACATACATTATAGATCTTTCAAGAAATTTAATATAGATGCGTTCTGCTTAGCTTTACAGAATACTCCATTTTATAGTGTAGTTAATGTTGCGAACCCTAACAATGCACTGAAACTTTGGTATAGTCTTTTCCTATCAGTTATTGACGAACATGCTCCTATGAAAAAGAAACGTGTACGTCATCCAACGCTTCCACCATGGATGACAAAGGATGTAATGTTAGCAATGACTGTGAGAGATCAATTAAGAAAAAATGGAGATTTCCCAGCTTACAAAAAACAGCGTAATTTTGTTAAGAGTCTGGTAAGAAAAGCTAAAAAAGAATATTTTCAAAATATTATAGAAGATAATAAGGATACGGCTTCGGTGTGAAAAGCCATCAATACCTTTACTAATCGAAACAAAGTTAAATCTGCTGTAGCATCTTTGACGGTTAATGTTGATGAATGCAATGCTCACTTTCTTTCTGTGGCCCAAAAAGTATTACAGACTGACAATGTGCAAAGTATCCTTTCCGGAGAATTGATTTTGAGTGATTTTTGCAAAGGAAGATTGTCAGAGTCTAAAGAATTTGAGATACCACTTCTTGGCATTCATGAAGTTGGCATATTTCTTGAGAAGATGAATAAGAAATCAGTTGGGCATGATGGTATTAACACCTTCATTTTGAAAATTTCTATTCCATACATTATTGAATCTCTCACTCATATATATAACTTGTGAATCATCAATCACATGTTCCCCGATGAATGGAAAATAGCGAAAGTTATTCCTTTACCAAAAATGAAGACCCCTTTGAATATTGATGATTTTAGACCCATTTCAATACTTTCTATACTATCAAAGCCACTTGAAAAGCATGTTCACAAGCATTTGATGGCATATCTGGATCAACATGATCTACTTTATTCTCTTCAATCAGGTTTCCAGCCAAAACATTCTTGCCACACAGCATTAACTCGATTGATTGATTCTTGGCTTTGTGCCATTAATAGGTCACAGTTGATTGGTTCCATCTTTCTTGATCTAAAGAAAGCGTTTGACATGGTTCATCATGACATTTTGATTGAAAAATTATCACAATATCTAAATTGTTATAAATAAGAAAAAAACACGACAAACGCCAAAATCAAAGACTTTCGGGCACACGCTCTTCTTCAGTGAATGATGCAGAAACACAGAAATGATGCAGCACGTGACCTAAAAAAACTTTAAAATGACATGACGTAGGCACTCCAGAGCTCCCCCCCCCCCTCCTCTCTCTTCCTCTCTCCCCCTCTCTCTCTCTCTCTCTCTCTCTCTCTCTCTCTCTCTCTCTCTCTCTCTCTCTCTCTCTCTCTCATCTATCTAAATTGTTGTAACACGGTGAAATTCTTTCCATCAGTCTTAAAAGACAGACAGCAGTATGTCTTTTTCAATGGACATGCTTCTTTTTGTGGCCATTTACAAGTGGGTGTGCCACAAGGTTCTGTCTTAGGTCCTCTTTTGTTCTGCCTATTCATCAATGACCTACCATTACATATCTCTGATAAAGATGTTACATGTGATATGTTTGCTTATGATGTAACACTTTCAATCTCAGGTGTCGGGACTGAATGTGTGGCAGTAAAACTTCAAGGGAGCCTGGATGAAATACGTTCCTGGTGCTCTTCAAATCATATGGTCATTAATCCTTCCAAAGCGAAATATATGGTGATAACTGCGAGACAAAAACATCAAATATATCCTTTATCTCTTCCTCTTGTTCTTGATTCTTTGAGAAACGAAAAAATTGTTGAGCACAAAGTTCTTGGTGTAATAATTGATGATCATTTAGGATGGCAATCACACATTGATTATATTTGTAAAAAAATATCAATTAATCTATTTCTTCTCTCCAAATTAAGACATACTGTTGACGTTCAAACTTGCAAAATCTTTTTCCATGCTCATATCTTATCTCACATTAATTATGCGTCAACAAATTGGGATGGCTGTAGTGACGCTAACTTGAAAAGGCTAAATGTCATTGTATCAAAGAGCCTCTAAGCTTATGTTACGTCCACTTTGAGAACCAATGTCGCGTGCACGTGGTCTGTGACTTGCGGTCCGTCCCAGCTTGCGCCAGGAAAGTAGAATCAGGACAGGCGTGTGTTTTCAACAGGATGTTTATTCCCGGACTGGTCCACGCTTCTAGCAATCACTCGTGCACCCACAGTGGTCACTTGTGTTGCTCAGGCTGTGCCTCGATACGGCACCGACAGCCTCTCAAGTGCTTGCTTCCAGTCACTTGTGCTGGACAGGCTGCACCTCAATATGGCCCCCCCCCAAAAAAAAAACAAAAAAAACTACAAAAAAAAACCCACCTGTCCTCAATAAATGCATCCTTATGCACAAAATTGCTCATTCACGAGCATCGAAGTATCTTAGTTCTTACTGATCTCTTCATTCGTCCCCAAACAAGCCATTCACTATCTCGCAACTCTTTCATTCTACCACAACCTAGAGTAGACATTTTCAAAGGCAGTATTACATATTCAGGTGTTATGATATGGAATACACTCCCATTGCACCTAAGGAACAATACTTCCATGAAGTCTTTTAAAGCATCCAAATGTGATTATCTATTCAGATGATCTCACTGCTGTCGCCTGTACATATGACACGTATTTGCTTAAACTTGAAGACTCACTGCGCTGACAGTTGTCAAAGGCATCTACTAAAATCTTTGTCATTGTTGATCATATTCTTCATATACCTTACCAACTGTTGCACATAGATTAGCTACTGTGTATATTTTCTTATCTATCCATGTTTTCACTTCTTTATGAGCAAGGATAATTTGCAAAATAGGCAGAGATGCCTAAAATTTCATCCTTGATAAATAAAGAATCAATCAATCTCTCTCTCTCTCTCTCTCTCTCTCTCTCTCTCTCTCTCTCTCTCTCTCTCTCTCTCTCTCTCTCTCTCTCTCTCTCTCTTACTCTTAGTTTAATACATGGTCAAAAGTACGGAGGTGAGCAGAGAGCTGTTACATGAGTTCCTAAAAGTAAACTTTATGAAAACTTAACAGTTTTGCATGAATATGGTAGGATTTGTCATGAGAATCAACTACACAACACATAAATTTAAGATGATGCTTTGTTTGGTTGCATTTTTGAAAAAAGATTTTAAGTCTGTTCACAACATTAACACCGTCACACATTTCAAACACACACTGTATAAACTTTAAAAAGTGGAAATCTTTATTATTACATCTTGAGAACTCACCACATGAGTCAAAACTGTCATACACATTACAAATTTGAACTGAAAACTAGTAAACAAAGACTTTAGAAAAGATAATAACGAGTCTGTTCACAACATAACGCCACAACACAATTCCTCATTGAAAGTCATGCTTTAAGCATTAAATATGTCAATTTTAGTATTAAACAGTTTTTAGATGTATTCTAAATGTAACAAACACATATTTAAAGAAAAGCAATTGCATTGGGAATGTATATATCATTAGATACATACTTCAGTCTTTCGACCATTTTAAATGGTTACATTTTTTCCATTTAAGCACATCTGTTGGACCAATGTACTTATTCTCACAGTCCAAGTTTAGCAATGGACATCAGAAAACTTAAAAGTGAAGTCAGAAAATAAAAATAATTGAATATACTCTTTGTAAACCCCAAAAATTGAATTCTGATCAATGTCTGTTCACAACATTACACCGTTACAAACTTTTTTAAAATAAAAAGTGACAAATTTTAAATTCGGAATCAGGAACAATGTTTCAGAAGGTGCATAAGGAAGACAGCTACATTTTGCACTCCTTCCCATGCACACCATGCTCTTATTACGTGCAGTAAAAAAAAAAGTGCGTGTTTGTTCATAACATAACACCATTTTGTTCACAACATAACACAAAACCAATTTTTAAAAGTGTGATGAAACAGTTCCTGATCACCAAAACATTCAATTTAACAAAACTGAATATTCTGTCAACATTGATGTATTCATTAAAACTTAAAATAGCCATTGAACATTTGTTGCTCTTGTAATGCACTTTAATGGTGTAATGTTATGAACTGGATGGTGTATTGTTATGAACTACATGAAAGATCTAGAAAAACAAAATTTTGGTTTGATTCTTGTACAAGAATGTTTATAGTAATAATACATGTAGAATGAAATGGTGGTTTGGTTTAATTATTGTTTGGCCTTCTGTATATAGCTAGATAAGTTTGTTTGCAACATTACACACACAGATGTGTGCGTAATGTTGTGAACAGAGTGTGTTTTTCTAAAAATGTGCCTAAATGGAATCTTGAGAGTGTGTCTGTGTTCAACAATGTAGAACTTAACCAGAAGGTTTTAATTCTTTATCCCCACCAAGTTTTAAAGTTGATTTTTGTGGTTTTTGGATGTTCACAACAGTAACACCATTCTTAATTCCACTTGCCATTGTTTTCCTCACTAAAAGTACATGCAGAGTGTGATTTCAGTCCTGACAAAAAGACCACAGCAAAGCTGAATAATCAATAGTCCTATATACCAACAACTTGATAACATAATAATGCACACACCATCTGATTTTAGCTGTTTTCCCTCAAAATTGAGCACTTTGGTCTGTACACAACTAATAAGGCCCAGAACTTGTTTTCATTTTATTCATAAAATATATCAAATATCTAGATTTTTGCAACACACAATTATTTTGCAGTTACACAATTGCAGGAAAATCCACTTCATGTAAAAAAAAAAACCAACATGTTTGATTTATTTGAAGATAAAGTTGCAAAATGTTAACACAATTTTTGTCTCGGTCGTTAAAATGTTGTTTTATCAAGTCAAAACAAAAGTTTTCTGATTTTTAAAAAACTTAACCATGAAATACAACCATTGTAGCATGTAGTGACACTGAATGCATGGGGTAAGACAGAATCTTTGTGTGGAATTTTAACCTTTGAAGACGATGGTGCTAGTGTTACGCAAATGTTGTGAACAGACTTTATACATCAAAATTATTATTTTGGATTACAAATTTTATTTCTCAGCAAGTCTGTTGAAAAGAAGGTCTCCCAAAAACAACTTTGGCAGAAAATAATTATTAGGATTTACTTTTTGTGTGTGTAAAAAAGAGCTTGAAAATGAGCCTTTTGGAATGTGTAACACTTTCTCTGTTTCCCAAAACTCAATATTCCTAACACAAATGCAAATAACTCAACAACTATCAATTTTAGTGAGAAAAAAATTATTTGCTAGCAACATTGTTCAATACTGAATAAGTCACAGCAAGTTTGAAGTCAGCATGTGTTGAAGTTTGAGTTTGTGAGGCAAAGTTTCACTGATGGGTATTGAAATTGACCCTCTGCTCACCTCTGTACTTTTGACCACATTTGAATATGTAATAAAGGCATTACTGCCTAATTCATTACCCTTGTAAAATAAAGTTCGTTCACTATTCGTTCTCTCTCTCTCTCTCTCTCTCTCTCTCTCTCTCTCTCTCTCTCTCTCTCTCTCTCTCTCTCTCTCTCTCTCTCTCTCTCTCTCTCTCTCTCCCTCTTTACTGATACCACAGCATGTTTGCAGTCGGGGTATGGTTTCATCGTGGTATTTGTTTAAAAGGTTAGAGGAGTTGTGTTGAAATTAGAGAAGCTTCTTGACTGATTCATATTGTCAATTAATTTTGTCTAGCGGCTGAAAGCGGCTGTCCACTACACTGCAGCAAGGATATGCAGAGAGGTGGAGGGGGAGTTGGATGTGACGGTCAGTCGACAGGTGATTGCCACCATATCAGAGACAGCATGGCGCCACGCACAGACAATGGCAGAAGACCTCGAGGCCTTTGCCAAGTAAGTTGTCTGCCAGTGACTGATGTGCTCATGTGACACCCCTCCATCTGCAGTGAAGGAGTCCCTTCAAGGCTGCCTCATGCCCTCTCCTGCATTTCCCTCTCCTGCATTTCCCTCTCCTGCATTTCCCTCTCCTGCATTTCCCTCTCCTGAGTCCTGCATTTCCCTCTCCTGCATTTCCCTCTCCTGCTGTCGCGCCCACACCCACTGGGTGGGACCTTACCCTCTCATGCAGAGGAAGTCAGGAACTCAAAACAACTATTTAACCAATAAGAATTTAATTATACTTCAACAAACCCGCAAAATGAATGAAAGGAGGTGAAAATGATGGATGGCAATGATAAATGATTGATGACTCACACTTATGCAATCTAACAATGGAAAGATGAAACAATACTACCCGCACATCCTAACCCAAACACATGTGAAAATACATTCCTCACAAATCACACAAAAACCCAACGGTTGGCCACGGACTGAGTCACAACAATACCCCACAGTCCCCCAAACCCCACAACAACAAAAACGGTTGCTCAACCAGCGGACTCTCTCACGCCGGGGCAACTTTCCCCACGACTGTCCAACGCCGTCACTTGCCCGTCCACACACCCCGACTGTCCAACACTGTCTCTCACGTCAGCACCAAACCACTACAGCCGACCCCCACTGTCTCATGGCTGCCCTCTGCGACAAACCGCAGAACAGGGAACGTTGGATGATGATGACGGCGATGAGGAGCGGCTGGCCCCTGGACGATGATGACGGCGATGTTTAACAGTGAAGACTCTGGCCGATGTCGACCTCAAGGGGAAGCATCAAGTACCTTGGATGACGCAGGACGTGGACCATGTAAACGGAATAAAAACACCCAGGCATGGAAGAACCCGGCCCTTCCCCTGGTGACGATGTCTGGCGGTCTACACCGAACAAAGACAATGTGGTCTTTATCTATTCTGGGCTGGCAGAAGCCACGCCACACACTGGGGCAACAGAAGTCGCGCCACTCCAGGCTAAAACCTGTTCATTGGCACCCGCCGCTCGAAACGGTCTTGCCAAAAAATCCTTTTTCAAAAAACCCCAGGCGAACCCCAGTGACGTCGACTCAAGCTTGTTTGATGACGTCACAATTTTCCCGAACCCAAAAGAGAGAAAAAACAGAGAAAAGAGGTGCGCTATCACGCTGCAACTACACAAGTACATGAACGAGAACATTAACATTCAAAAACCGCAACCTGCTCGCGACACCTGCATTTCCCTCTCCTGAGTCCTGCATTTCCCTCTCCTGCATTTCCCTCTCCTGCATTTCCCTCTCCTGAGTCCTGCATTTCCCTCTCCTGCATTTCCCTCTCCTGAGTCCTGCATTTCCCTCTCCTGCATTTCCCTCTCCTGAGTCCTGCATTTCCCTCTCCTGCATTTCCCTCTCCTGAGTCCTGCATTTCCCTCTCCTGCATTTCCCTCTCCTGCATTTCCCTCTCCTGAGTCCTGCATTTCCCTCTCCTGCATTTCCCTCTCCTGAGTCCTGCATTTCCCTCTCCTGCATTTCCCTCTCCTGCATTTTCCTCTCCGGCATTTCCCTCTCCTGCATTTCCCTCTCCTGAGTCCTGCATTTCCCTCTCCTGCATTTCTCTCTCCTGCATTTCCCTCTCCTGCATTTCCCTCTCCTGCATTTCCCTCTCCTGCATTTCCCTCTCCTGCATTTCCCTCTCCTGCATTTCCCTCTCCTGCATTTCCCTCTCATGCATTTCCCTCTCCTGCATTTCTCTCTCCTGCATTTCCCTCTCCTGAGTCCTGCATTTCCCTCTCCTGCATTTCCCTCTCCGGCATTTCCCTCCATCCACTTCCTGTTGCTCATTAACTGTCCCTCCATTTTGCTGCCATCAACATTTTCTTTTTCCTTCAATTGTGGTTCCTTTTGTTTTTTTGTTATCCCTACCCTGATTTAATTGTTTCATATCTCACTAAACACACATGCATGTACACACATACACACACATGTGCACATGCTCATACTTACACACATGCACACACCCACACACATGCTCACACACACATGCACACACACATGCACATGCACACATGTGCATACATACACACACACATGCAAGAACACACACATGCGCACACACACACATCCATGAACACACACACACACATCCATGCACACACATACACACACACACACGTACGTATCCATGCACACACATACACACACAATCATGCACACACAACCATGCACACACACACACACACACTCTCACACTCACACACACATGCACACACATGCGCGCACACACACACACACACACACACACACACACACACACACACACACACACACAAGCACATACAAATATACACACACAATCATGCACACACACACATGCACACACACACACACACATGCACACACACACACACACACATGCGCACACACACACAATCACATACAAATACACACACACAAACACAATCATGTACACACACACACACACACAATCACATACACATACACACGCACACACGGTCACACATACGCTCACTCTTTCTCTATTTCTCTCTCTCTCTCTCTCTCTCTCTCTCTCTCTCTCTCTCTCTCTCTCTCCTTCGTTTTCTGCAGGTGGCCTGTTTTGTAGATGTTAGTGTAACTCTTATCTCTGGTTGATATATGCAGGCATGCCAAGAGGACAACCATAACGCCAGATGATGTCAAAATGCTGGTCCGAAAGAGTCCCACCCTGGTAAGCTGTCTTTGCAATTTGAGGACAAAAATGGCTGTATAGTGTACAAAAACCAGATGCAAGGTATATATTTTAAATGTAAGAAAGCACAGGCAATTTGGTAAAAAAATAAAAGGAAAAATTCATTTAACACAAATTTTATGTGAGGGATTTTTTTCCTTTTGTTGCCTAACTGTTAAGCACATGGTTGCATGGTAGTCAATAAATATCTATAAATAAATTAAATGACACTTCTTTCTCAGTTCTTGCGTTAACTATGATTTCAGCATAATAGCTCTTGAACCAAAACTGTCCTGTTACTGTTAGCATACATGTATCAGTTACAGACATGCTGACACAACAAACGAACAACAGCTGGAAGGAGAGGAAAACAAACCAAAAAACACACCAACACCCCCCAAAAAAAACACACAAAACAACAACAACAAAAAACAACAAAAAACCCCATAGTGAAGGGAAGTTAAACTGTTGCACATGATATGAAATTATGTGTATTTATTTCACAGTTCACAGTAATTTATTTCACCAAGTGACATCATTAAAAAAAACGAGCACGAGGAAAACTAAGTGATGAAGGCTAAAAGAAACAAAACAAAAAGCCCAACGCATGCATCGCTTACACACCCTAACACGCCGTTTATACAAAAACATATGGACATTACCCCATGTACCTCACTCACGCCACACACACAGCTGCACACAGACAAGAGATAAGACTGCACCTGAAACCAAAGGGTTAACTGGTAAATGGGGCAATATACAATGAACAGTTAAAGTTACTGTTTAAGAACTGTTGACAAAAGAGGTACAAACTAAGAATAATACCCCCCCCCCCCCCCCCCCCCCTTATAAGTGACTGATGAATACATAAAGACAATAAATAATACATATGGACAGAGACACGTCTACTAGACGTACTCCCCCCCCCCCCCCCCCCCCTCTCCCACCCCCCATCACCACATAAAAGGTATACAATAGAACAATACACAAACAGCCCTGCACAAGTGAAAGCTACAAGAAGACCAACTCTTCCCCCCCCCCCCCCCCCCCCCCCCACTACACTCAGTAGCAGTCCATATGTCCCAGAGGAAGCGCCCTGTTCCTCATATTTTGGTATAATAAACATTCTGACTTGCATTATCTGCATACCTGACTTGTTTCAATTAGGAGAAGCCATCATGACAAAATGCGTTTAAGATTATGTTTCAGTTGAGTGACACATATTTCAGTGAAAGCAATTCAATACCGCTTTTAATCGTCCATTGCAGAGAATGTATATGTCAGCGAGAGGACCCCAAATCAACACACTGCATTGAAAATAAATATTGAATACAAGCTATTAGTATTACAATCTTAAAATCAAATATCTGTACCTTTAGTAGAATCACAGCTGCTGGTGATGAGGAATTGTGAAACTGCATTGTTCTCATCTTCAGCAGTAATAGTCTCTTGGTCTATCTGCTCAGCCTGGTGTAGAACTCGTGTAGTGGATGGGAGGGGTCCAGTAACATTCTGTTGGCTTTGCTAAGTACTTTGTGTCTGTACAGTTTTTCAAGTGTCCACTGTTATTTTATAACACATAGATTTATGTTGACTTCCCCCTTTCAAATCATCTAATACTTATTTAACTTATAGACTAGAGCATGATAGTTTATTCAAATTTGACAACTAGGTTACAGTTGCACACATTTGTCAGAGGTTCAGTTTCTCTGATTGTGAGAGTTTGCCTGTACAATCATCCATTGTAGTTTGTATTTTCTTCTGAAGCAGTTCAGACAACTTTCACAAGTTTGTTAATCAATTTCTTACAACAGTTGCCAAAAAGAAAGAATTAATGCTGCCCGGAACCACCAACACAGAACTGCACAAACTGTACAACACATGTTCTAGGAGTTATATCTCTTAGATTTATTCTGGGTAATGTCAAAACCTGTATCAAGCCCTAAACTGAAAGGAAAATCGAGAAGCTAAGAGTAAGACATATACATATATGTCTGCCATAGTTGAAATTGCAAGCCTGAGACATTTATAAACGTCTTTTGTTTGGAAAAGATTAGGCCTTGCCCCTGCCCCCCCTGATCTCTCCCCCCCCCCCCCCCCCCCCTCCCAGCCCTCCACCCCCGATCATTTCACCACTTCCTCTGATTGTGTGACTGCAGCACCAGCACCTGAGCTCCCTGCAGGATGAGCTGGAGGCAGGAAAGGAGGAACCCAAGAAGCGCGGACGCAAGCCCAAAGCAGGCAGCAAGGAGAACAGGGAGGAGCCTGCTGCCAGCTCGGTGGTGGTGCATGATGAGGATGAGGATTGACAGATGTCATGCCATCCACTGTCAGTATGCTGATATGAGGCTTGGGCCTTCACGCAGGTCTTGGGAAGCTCAGGGGCAAAGTGGCAAAACTTGCAAAAAGCAGACAAGTTGAAGACAAAGAGCTACTCCTCCAGTCCTTGCTTGAAGACACTGCAGCCATCATTCGGCCCCTATTAAATCTCCTTACTTAGCTCTTTGCAAACCCACTTCACCAGCCATCATATGAGCAACTCTTACTTGGACTTCCTGCCCTCTTTGGCACCCTTCTTCTTTACTTCCTCATTGTGTGTCCTTCATTGATAATATAACTGTAAGATCTGGAGTGAAGCAGTAAACACACGTAATATGTTGTGATAAATCATTCACAAGGAGGTATGTCTCTATTGTGTTGTGTTCTTGATGTTGATTTTTCCATCAAAATTTGTTGCATGTAGTGAAGTATCCTGGGGTTGGATAAAGATGAATGACAACCAGTTTGTTGTGGGTTGGGCTTCATTTTCTAGGATGGATTTAATGCGTCTGAAGACTCGGACACTGTCCTAGTGCCCCCCAGTCACCTCTTTGGCTACCTAGGGCCACCCCTGACTAAGCTACTGGAGTGGGCCCCATAAGTCCCGCGGCAAGGGGTTCCATCTGATCAGGGGACTTTAGAGGAGTTTTGCTGTGTATGACTTGTGTATGTCTTCAGTTGATAATCTTTGTCGTAAGATCTTGTTTTTGAATGCAGTAAGCACATGTAACACGTAGTGATAAAGTTGTAACACGTAGTGATAAAGTTGCTACACAAAGCTGTCTGCCTGACAGAATGGGTCCCTGATTATTTATAGATGGGGTCACAAGGGCGTGATCAAACCTGTTCAGGGCACAGAATGTGGGAAATATGTATGATGAAGGTCCCTAACAACTTTTTAGGCCCAGTGGCTGATCTGTAGAGGCTCAAGACCATTTTTCTCAGTCTGTCTCCTCAAGATCTGGCATTTCTTTAGCTCTTCTCAACTTGCTGGTGATAATCTCCATTTCCCGTGTTTTGGTTGACTCCCAGTGGGATGGGGACAAGAATAGACACACTTGTCTATGAGATTCATAGTAGGTAAAGAACAAAAGAAACTTTGACTTGACTCTCTTCCACACTAAACGCCTTGAATAATGTTCATGGGCAATGGCTCTACAAAGGCTTATAGGCCATAAAACTATAGGGCATTTTATCCCTGATCTGTACAGCCACGTTTGATACTTTGTGCCTGATGAAGACTTTTTAGTGGAAAATTTGTGTCCACATCCATCTGTTTTTTAAAGCAACTTCCTACTGCCATAAGCTTGTTTGGTTTACTACATGTGGCATTGCCCCCAAGTTTCAGTGTGTCATAAAACCCCATACATTTATTCATTTATTTGTTCACTCATTCAATATGTAGTATGCAGGCATTGATGTCCAATATCCCTAATAACCCTGCCATTATTATGTCATGGCACATGTGTGTGATACAGTTGGTTGTGATAGTTTGCAAGCTGAGCTTGAGAGGTTACTTGTTGGTAGAAATGTTCAGAGCTGAAGGAAAGTTAGTATGTGCAACTGGGAAGCAGTAGCACTCAGAACTATATATGAGAGAGACAGAGCTGGAGAAAGAAATATGAACACAGACAAGCAGTGACACGAGGTGGGATGGGGTGGGTGGGTGTGGGATTACACCAGCCCTGGAAGAGAAGTAGTAAAATCCATCTGAAAACTTAAAACTTTGATTAAAGGATTTTTTTCTCTAAGAGGCAAATGCTTCTTGGAACATGTTTCAGTTAACTTGGATACCCACTACTAGTAAGTGTGAGGTGCTGGTTTGGGACATTCTGTAAACCCGAGTCAGTAGTATTGACTCTGGCACAGTTCGCAATGAATGTGTAATAGGTTTGACCCTTGGCATTACAGCCTTGCGCCCAAAATAGTTCGTTCTGATACTATTTTTCTCTCCACTTTTTACAGAAATCATTCAGATGTAAAAACTTGGTTCCATTTCAACACAAACATTTTATTGTATCGAATAAACGCTTGTTTGTTGTCTCAACAAGAGTAAGTTAAGAGTTTTGTGCGAAATAGTCTTAGAACTACTATAACGGCGTAGGTCAGGGAGCACATCGGCTATCCCACAAGCCTCTCGTGTGACCTCCGCTTGCATAAATTGGCCAAAAACCTTCCATCACGTGATGTGAACTGTGCTAGAGATACTTTTGCCGGTAGGCGAAATCTCTAGTTTACTAGAATGGGTTTGGGAGGCACAGGAACTTTGCCATGAAAATGCTGCATATTTAGGAAGGCCATAGGGAATATGGAACTTCTTATGCAGACGTAATGGAATACAGCATGAAAGAGGTTCGACATTGAGGCAGTGATGCTATGAAAACCTCTTGAAGGGCAGTATTGGTTGTCGTGGTATCAGTAGACTTTTCTCCGTCTGAGCTTTCCCCTGTGGGTTTGAGGTAAGAATTGATCCACCGCGTCTCCCTACGCGATTCATAAGAGGCGAATAACTAGGGACCGTGACTTGATTTGCGTTTACTCTAAACTGTTCAAGTGATTTTCATGCTTGATGGCCTTACATAGCCTACAAAGGCTGATAGGCTGTAAAACTCCATCCATCCATCCATCCATCCATCCATCCATCCATCCATTGGTCTGAGCTTAGTTGTTCATACTAATGGCTGAAGAGCAAGTGGTATGGAACGGAACTATCATAATTGCTCATGTTGCCTTTGTTACTGTTGTTGCGCAGTCAATGTTAGAATGATCTTGAATGCAACATGGGTAGGACTGTAAATCTCCATGGCTAATTGAAACTGACGTTTTTCAGCAAGAGAAATGCAGTGTTGTTTCCATGATGTTTTTATTTTTGACTCACATGCGAAGCAAAAGTGAGTCTATGTACTGAGCCGTGTCGTCCGTCCGTCCGTCCGTCCGGGCGTAAAAAACTTAAACGTTGGATTTTTCTCGGAGACTATTAAGTCTATCAACACCAAATGTGGCATGATGGTGTATGATGACAAGGCCTCAAAAAACATACACAGTGACTTGACCTTGCTTCAAGGTCAAGGTCACAGGAGCCATAAATGTGGTCTCAAAAACAGTCATTTTTCACATTTTCCCAATTTTCTCCCACGTTATTGAGAATGGCGACCTTAGCTACAAGTGGTATATAGGTCAAAGCAAACCCTATCTTTTGATACCAGTTTGGTTGACCTTGCTTCAAGGTCAAGGTCACAGGAGCTCTTCAAAGTTGGATTGTATACATATTTTGAAGTGACCTTGACCCTGAACTATGGAAGATAACTGTTTCAAACTTAATAAGTATGTGGGGCACATGTTATACTTTCATCATGAGACACATTTGTTCACATATCATCAAGGTCAAGGTCACTTTGACCCTTATGAAATGTGACCAAAATGGGGTAGTGAACCACTAAAAGTGACTATATCTCATGGTAGAAAGAGCCAATAAGCACCATTGTGCTTCCTATGTCTTGAATTAACAGCTTTGTGTTGCATGACCTTGGATGACCATGTATTTTGGTAGGAAAAATGTGTAAAGCATTTCTTTGTGTATGATGTCAGTGGTAGGTTTAGTTGTTTGACCTTGACCTAGAAGGTCACCTGAAGGTCAAGGTCATGTCAAGGTCAAGCATGTGAGTCGTATGGGCTTTGCCCTTCTTGTTGTATTTATTTTAATGTGTTGTTTTCTTGTGAGAGTTTATCATCATGGAACATTTCATTATAGCTTCCCTTGCACCCTAACTTAACTTAATTAACACTGTATTTTGTACATGGTATTTGACAATACAAAGTTCAGTGATTGAGGGCAATGTTTCTGAAAATACAAAATGCTAAAGTCAGTTATTGAGAGCTCACTTGTAAGCCACATTTGATTTTATGTACTTGAATGATTATTCATTTATTTTTTATGAAGATAGGAAATTAGAAGAAAAAAACTAATTGCTATTAAGTTGCTATGACTATGCAGTTTTGAAAGGGATAGTTGATGATTTGTGTTCTGTTTTGTACATTTCATGGAACTTCTACCATTTACAAGTTGGAAGTATGTTGTGGGAATTAGATTGAAATACACAAAATAAACTAATTGAAATATGAGGAATGTGGATAGTGATGTTTTGTTGTGACTGTAATCATCCAGATTGTCAGCTAGAAAAACCTTTCATCACAGAATGAATGAACATGGAGCAATACAAGAGCTAAACAGCCCTCTCTGGTTAGCTCAACATTGCTAGGGGATTGAAAAATAACCTGTCAAGCTAAATGGAGTGTCGAGTTCACAGGAGGTCGAGGAAGTAAAGTTTTCACAACGTCCAATGTAATATTTGTGGATTACTTCTCTTGCAATCACAACTGCTGTGCATGACTGCTGTGCAGTGCGCATTATGCATGCTTTTAATCATTTTTGACTCACATGCGAAGCAAAAGTGAGTCTATGTACTCAGCCGTTTCGTCCGTCCGGGCGTCCGGGCGTCCGAAAACTTTAACGTAGGATTTTTCTCAGAGACTATTAAGTCTATCAATACCAAATGTGGCATGATGGTGTATGATGACAAGGCCTCAAAAACATACATAGTGACTTGACCTTGCTTCAAGGTCAAGGTCGCAGGGGCCATAAATGTTGCCTAAAAAACAGCCATTTTTCACATTTTCTCAATTTTCTCTGAAGTTTTTGAGATTGGATACCTGACCTATATATGGTATATAGGGCAAAGTAAGCCCTATCTTTTGATACCAGTTTGGTTGACCTTGCTTCAAGGTCAAGGTCACAGGAGCTCTTCAAATTTGGATTGTATACATATTTTGAAGCGACCTTGCCCCTGAACTATGGAAGATAACTGTTCCAAACTTCATAGCATTGTAGTACACATGTTATACTTTCATCATGAGACACATTTGTTCACATATCATCAATGTCAAGGTCACTTTGACCCTTATGAAATGTGACCAAAATGGGGTAGTGAACCACTAAAAGTGACTATATCTCATGGTAGAAAGTGCCAATAAGCACCATTGTGCTTTCTATGTCTTGAATTAACAGCTTTGTGTTGCATGACCTTGGATGACCTTGACCTTGGGTCAAGGTCACATGTATTTTGGTAGGAAAAATGTTAAAGCATTTCTTAGTGTATGATGTCATTGCTAGGTTTAGTTGTTTGACCTTGACCTTGAGTGGCACCTGAAGGTCAAGGTCATGTAAAGGTCAAGGTCAATCATGTGAGTCGTATGGGCTTTGCCCTTCTTGTTTATATAGTTTTGTTTGTTTATTATATACATTTATTTCATATTTGCATTGGGCTGTAGTAGTCCCCATGTCAGAGGCGTGCTGCTTCTTGCTGGAGATAGCGTCAATGCAATTTACCTCCTCTCCCAGGCAAAAGTTTACAGCCTCAATTTCCTTCTGCAGTCCTGTCCCGGCTTTGATGGTCTGCTGCAACTCTTCCTGACGCAGGCGATATTCCCTCTCTTCCAGCCCCTTCTGTTGGAGGTATTCTCCTTCTTCTAGCTCTTTCTGTGCTTCTCTCATTACCTGCTGTTCACGGTGTTGTTTTTCCTCCTCCTGGGCTTCTCTCTGCTGTCTCTCTTGGTTGAGCAGGAGTCTCATCATCGTTGCAATGTCGTCAGATGGTTGCTTCGCCGCCTCGGTGCGTGCAGCTGATTGGGTCACATGTTTCTCACTGTCCATGTCCGTTTCCGTTATGACTGTCACTGCTCCTACTGCTCTCCATCTTGGGAACCAAATGTTGCAACTTGTCTCCTTCTCAAAGTCCTATCTGTACGGGGGCTCTCCTAGCTTGCACCAGTTGGGAAGTTCAAGTCCACAAAATCCAGTGGTTGTTTTCGAAAATTTGTTTGAACACATGCACTGGTTGATATAGAGCGACAAAAATTAGATATCAGGATTACCATAATAGCTTCACTCTCGGACTGGATTCTTGGAGGACACAATCGCTTATCCATGCTTTTACACTTGTCTTCTGTCTCTGTCGTCTGCTCTCTCCTAGAACGCTGTGTCTTACGTGTATACTTTGGAGTGAACCTCACTCTAGGGCACAAAAACTGTCGAGGACTCACTCCTTAGAAAGGAAGACTTTTTGTAAAAGCTTATCTTCACAGATTCTCACCTTCTCTGTCTTCTGCTCTCTCTCGCTTGTCTCTAAGTCGCGCCGAATATACCATTTGTGCAGGTTCCAGAATATTTGAGAACTAAGTACAATGTACTCCATCGTCTGGAAGCTGAAAGCAATGATAAAGGTGAGGAGACCAACTCAAGCAGTTCGAAAGTACTTCGTTATTCCGGTACGTTCCAGAACTTTCACAACGCAAACATGGATTAAGGACAAAGAAAAGTTCTTTTTATCTAAAAATCACACACATGCAATGCATAAAGCACTTCGGACATCAGTCTGTGATGCAAGCAAGAACTCTGAACACTACAGCCCTTGGACCCGTGTGTGGCAAAGGGAAAGTCTGTGCATGCTACGTCGGGTGAACAAGATGCAAAGACTACATGAGAAAAAAACGTGCAAACCTCACCTCCAACGAAACTGCATTATTCAGCAAATGCAGGATGATTCTTGATCAACGAATATAATTATCTCGTTTTCCACTTGACACCATCAGTGCTAGAGAGCTGTTCCCCATTCATGTTGGGGGTTAAGACTTGACCCCCTGCGTGATTCGTAAGAGGCGAATAAATAGTGACATCGTGACTTGATTTGCGCTTACTCTAAACCGTTTTTGTAATTTTCTTGCTTAAATGGCCTTATATAGATGTATCGGCTGATAGGCCGTAAAAATCCATCCATCCATCCATCCATGCATCCGTCCGTCTGTCCGTCCACCCACCCATCCATCTATCCACCCATCCAATCATCCATGCATCCATCCATGCATCCATCCATCCGTCCGTCTGTCCGTCCGTCCACCCACCCACCTATGCATCCGTCCGTCCATCCATCCATCCATCCATCCATCCATCCATCCATCCCACCCATCCATCCATCCATCCATCCATTCATCCACCCACCCATCCATCCATCCATCCATCCACCCACCCACACACCCACCCACCAACCCATCCATCCATCCATCCATCCATCCATCCCCATTCATGCCCTTCGAAAACGCCGTCTCAGCGCTCTCTCACCAGCAACGTCTGAGGAGATGACACAATATGTCACCTGCAGAGATGAGGGTCATGCTCGGTCTCCTTTGTGGAGAAACCGAAATATCAGATCCAGACCTTTTGGAAGGCCTCTCTTTGCTTCTGGGACGTACATCTGCAAGCGGATTCCGCAGACTGTAGCTTGCAGCGACTGGAGGTAGGTCATGAGAAAAACCAGAAGAGGAAAGGAGGAGTAGTACATGAAAGAGAGGATTAGGCAGCAGAGATAGGGAGAGGATCGAAAACACCAGTTCCGCCATGGCGTACATAATCTGCACACTCAACAGTGGGGCTCTTCAGTGATGCAATCACTGCAGTGCAGCCCCTGAAACTCGAGCTCGAGCTATTACTACGAGAGGAACGAGAACAGCCACATTAACTTATTCACAAACTATAGCAATGTCGCTTACAATGGTTGATGCAAATGCAAGGATCACGAATTATGGGTGGATGCTCCTTTTCGGAATTCCTTCCACTGATGGGCCACACTAGTGGACTCGTTGAAGGAAAGGGGCGCGGACTCCACCCCGCTCCGCCAACGGGCCACGGCATCTGATTGGCTGCGCTTTTGCATAGGCATTAATGCTCGAAAGAGAGCCGAATCGCCTTGACGACTGCTGCAAATATGATATTCATCGTAACCTAGTTCAGCTCAAAGCGCATTGTGTACACCAGTTTGTCAATTATTCACACTTTATTGTCATTCTGCAGGCGGAATAACCGTCCAAGATTGTGTTTGTGAGCTAACGAGCACGTAATAATTTGGTTGTCATTCTGTGTGGGATCGAGTCACCAAAGATTATCATTACATAGTCTTTAATAGATATAGATCCGTGCTGCGAATTAAACGACCAACATCGCACCCCTTTCCTCGGACGAGTCCACTATATAGTGTGGCCTACCTGTGGAAGGGATTCCTCATTTTCTATGTGTATGACTGGGCCGACTTAACTTTCCCTGATTTGAGTTTACTCTATCCTCTAATCGCCGCTGTTAAATAAGACTGGACAAAGATTATATTGACTTTGAACAAAATTCACATCAATCTGAAAGTATAGGTCTACCATGCAGTAGATAAATGCAGAGATGTTTCTTTGAGTTGGACGTGGTGTTTGGCGATAGTTTTTTGACTCACATGCGAAGCAAAAGTGAGTCTATGTACTGAGCCGTGTCGTCCGTCCGTCCGGGCGTCCGGGCGTCCGTCCGTCCGTCCGTAAAAAACTTAAACGTTGGATTTTTCTCGGAGACTATTAAGTCTATCAACACCAAATGTGGCATGATGGTGTATGATGACAAGGCCTCAAAAAACATACATAGTGACTTGACCTTGCTTCAAGGTCAAGGTCACAGGAGCCATAAATGTGGTCTCAAAAACAGTCATTTTTCACATTTTCCCAATTTTCTCCCACGTTATTGAGAATGGCGACCTTAGCTACAAGTGGTATATAGGTCAAAGCAAGCCCTATCTTTTGATACCAGTTTGGTTGACCTTGCTTCAAGGTCAAGGTCACAGGAGCTCTTCAAAGTTGGATTGTATACATATTTTGAAGTGACCTTGACCCTGAACTATGGAAGATAACTGTTTCAAACTTAATAATTATGTGGGGCACATGTTATACTTTCATCATGAGACACATTTGGTCACATATCATCAAGGTCAAGGTCACTTTGACCCTTATGAAATGTGACCAAAATGGGGTAGTGAACCACTAAAAGTGACTATATCTCATGGTAGAAAGTGCCAATAAGCACCATTGTGCTTCCTATGTCTTGAATTAACAGCTTTGTGTTGCATGACCTTGGATGACCTTGACATTGGGTCAAGGTCACATGTATTTTGGTAGAAAAAATGTGTAAAGCATTTCTTTGTGTATGATGTCATTGGTAGGTTTAGTTGTTTGACCTTGACCTTGAAGGTCACCTGAAGGTCAAGGTCATATAAAGGTCAAGGTCAAGCATGTGAGTCGTATGGGCTTTGCCCTTCTTGTTTTTCTATGCCTGGACTTTCCAAAGTGGTTTGAACGTAGGGTAGGGTCTTGATGGTGATGTCGACTCCCCCCCCCAAACAACAACAACAAACAAACAAAAAACAAAACAACAACAACAACAAAGCAACAACAACACAGCTAGAACAACAACAACAACAACAAAACTCAACAGCTTTAGGGGTTCCAGCTGAGGAGAACGGCGCATCATGCGTCGCTCTGGCCATCCCATGTGTTGCACTGTTAACTATTACATTGTTTGATCTGACACCTCACCCAAAAGAGAATGGTTTATAACTGTACAAAACACCTCTAAATGTATTTTCGTGTAGGTCTGTATATGTACCTTGCCGTCATCGTACGTGTTAGTTTACAGCCATAGCCTGCAATTCCTTTGTGCACACCATGCAGCTAGAGTAAGAAAAAATCATTTAGACTTCATCTGTTAAAATGACCACACTTTAAAAATATTCATTCTTTGCATTTAGATACTTATATATATGTATATAAGTATAAAACACGGTGAGGTTTTGATGGCCGCGTATAATACAAAACAAATACAAAACATTAGAAGGTAAAACAACGCATTTTGACATTTTGACATTTAGATACTTATTCAATGCGACACATGATGAAAATGGGAAAGAAAAATGGAAAGCTGGTCAAATGGATGGAGATGCATGTTTGTGGGAAGTGGCGGTGAGGTGAATTTGGGCGTGGGAATACGGCATATTTATCGTTGTGGCACATATTACTCCTCTTTTGTTTTAACCCAGTGTCGATATATCATTTTGGTAGTTGTGCATGTATTCAAAAGTTATCACTCACATTATTTTCACTGTAAGCCTACATAGGCCTATATGTTTAGGCCTATTCTCCCTAGCACACGTTTCCTTTTATACTAATACGATTTGGTAACTTTTGTGGTCTGCTCTGAATTATTTGAAGCTGTATTCAATCTGGGAAATTTCCCATATATTTGGACAATAAAGTAGTATGAATCGTGAGTCCTGACATATGCTGCACAATTTCGTTTCGTTTTATTTACTCAAGTTGGCGATCTCTTCTTTTAACTTTCCAGGTTAATGTAAAAGTTGCACTCGTTGTCGCCACATGCTCTGTCGTTTTCTGACTACAAGAAAATGGCTTTATGGGTATCGGTCGCCGGTGCAGTTGGAGTCGGAGCTGCAGGCACGATCTTTGCATATCGCAAGATCAGGTATGGTATTTGCAGTTTATATCTATGATGAACTGCACATTGTAAAGGCGTTTCAAATTCTCGTTGACGCCGGTCGCGATGTCACGGATGTGTGGCCGTTCAAATCATATAATTGTCGTAATTGATTTGTACCTGTTCGGCTGTTGCTAGATTGCAGGAAGCAATAATTCAGAACGGTTGATGCAGTCATCAATTATAGGTAATACCATTTGACAGGCAAGTGTTTACAGAGTAGAATCCTGAAGGTGTCAGTGTCGAGTGTTTTAACGAGTTCACCTGAATGAGACACCAGAGATCACGATGTGGCGGGAGTTCATAATTATTTAAAATCAGTCGGAAGAAGGAAATCCAACTCATGTTTTTCTTGATTACAATATTTCTGTTTCTAAAGCCGGTATTGGGTATTGTACCGTAGATTTTCAGGTACTTAATTTCACAGACCAATCCGTTGTAGCTCGTCGCATGCCATGATCCTTCAGATTTCAACTGCACTCACAAAGGCGAAGTCACCAACAGTTCTGTAGGCTAGTGAGTAGTGTAGCTTAACTAGGAAAATGGCAGTACAATATATATGATGATAATGAATACAGTGGCTGATGCATATGATGGTCCAATAAGTATTTCTAGAAAGAACCCTCTGTTTGTGTAATGTCGATGTTCAGCGGCACGAAGGTGTACATAGCTGAAATAACCTCATAAAACACGAACATGTAAATCAGAAGCTGACATTCTTCACAATTTTGCATTCGAATTAAAACTGTCATTCATGAAAATTATGCTATGAATGAAAAAGTTTGAAAATCATGAATATTTCAGACCCTTATACCCAGCTAAAGTGAACTGTTGGTTCTGTGGCACTGATGCCACTGTTCCCTATGGCAACCGGAACTGCTGGGACTGCCCCAACTGTGAGCAGTACAATGGCTTCACTGAGGTAATTCATCACAGTCTGATCCTATTGCATCTAGGGGACATCTTGAGCATATTTCACCATGGTTGTAATGAATCCGTAGAATCTCTCTCTCTCTCTCTCTCTCTCTCTCTCTCTCTCTCTCTCTCTCTCTCTCTCTCTCTCTCTCTCTCTCTCTCTCTCTCTCTCTCTCTCTCTCTCTCTCTCTCTCATCCATACGTGATTATCTATTCAGATGATCTCACTTCTGTCGCCTGTACATATGACACGTATTGCTTGATCTTAAAGACTCACTGAGCTGACAGCTGTCAAAGACATATATATATATATATACTAAAATCTTTGTCATTGTTGATCATATTCTTCATATATCTTACCAACTGTTGTACATGGATTAGCTACTGTGTATTTTGTGTCTTAATTATCAATGTTTTCATTTCTTTATGAGCAAGGACAATTTGTAAGAAAGGCAGAAATGCCTAAAATTTCATCCTTGATAAATAAAGAATCAATCTCTCTCTCTCTCTCTCTCTCTCTCTCTCTCTCTCTCTCTCTCTCTCTCTCTCTCTCTCTCTCTCTCTCTCTCTCTCTCTCTCTCTCTCTCTCTCTCTCTCTCTCTCTCTCTCTCCCTCTCTCTCTCCCTCCCTCTCTCCCTCCCCCCCTCCCCCCCTCCCTCCCTCCCTCCCTCCCTCCCTCCCTCCCTCCCTCCCTCCCCCCCTCTCTCTCCTCTCTCTCTCTCTCTCTCTCTCTCTCTCTCTCTCTCTCTCTCTCTCTCTCTCTCTCTCTCTCTCTCTCTCTCTCTCTCTCTCTCACTCTCTCTCTCTCTCTCTCTCAAACTCTCAAAACCACAGGGAAAATTAAACAAGGCATATTTTGTTTGGGGGGTGGGGTGGGGGTGGGGGGATTTTTGTGATCATTAACCTTCTTATGCGTTCAAATGTAATTCTTCTGCAATATTAAACACTTGGCTTTATCTAAGAGTGGCGTATAGACATAATTCAAGTCGATGTAAAGGATGTTGTCATAGCATGCAAAACGTTAGGATCCTAAGATAGGGATGGGAAAGAGTCAAGGTGGATCTTGTACACCACAGCTTGGCTTGCTTTTCTTAGACTGGGGACTACAACAAGCCAATCCCCGCACAGTCAAGGCCCGACCTAAACTTCCCCATCCCCTGTGCCAAGGACAAGTTTGTGGGCCATGCCTTGGTGCTGTGTGACTTCTGCCAGCAGAATCAGCTCCTGAAGGTCAAGCAGTTGGCCAACTTTGTCCCCATTAGTGAGGTAAGTTCTAACTGAGGAAATAGAGCTTGTTAATGTAGCACATTTTAATATAAATCAGCTTGATTCTCTGCAGGAGGAATTGGAGGCGTCTTGTTCACGCATAGCCTTCGTTGGAGACGTACTGACATGACTGATTGCGCCATTTGATATAGGGTGTAGAAGCTGTTGTTGGTAGATCAGTAAGAGGAGCTTCTATGAAATAGAAAAAGGACTCTTGGATTCCAGTGAAACTAATACATGAAAAATCACTATATAAACAAAGGTTTGAAAAAGAAATCCCACAAGTTTACTGAAAAATGCTAAGTCATAGATCATCCATGTCAGTTTTTATTGGTCCATGATGGAAAAGATATTTTGCTTTACACTCTGTGGGCTTGGATTGTACCTTCCCTTACATTTGTGAGCACTGTAGAGCGGACATGGAGTGCCCTCCAGATACACCAGTTTCAACATGAAGGGGCTGGATGCGGCTGCTGAGTACACTGCCGTGTGAATGTGAAGGAAAGTTATCTGTCAGATGGGCCACAACGCCCTTTGACAAGAACTTGGCATACCCGTAGCATCGGCCAGTTGTCAGACTTACAGAAATCATTTCTGTATGTGGGGTGAGATGCATGGGAAATAAATCAAATATATAATTTGCTGGTGATTTGTTACATCAGTCCATTTTATCATCCCCTTAATTACAGTATTATCCTCCTCTAGTGCTCAACAGTCATTGGTTTACTGTATTGCGCTCTCCAAATGTGTGCCCATCCCACTTTGAACATAATAATAATAATAATAATGTGTGGATTTATATAGCGCCTTACCATGAGTTAAGACATGCTCAAGGCGCATACATAAACAAACATTACAATATACAATAACCGTCAATCACATCAAAGGTAACTTAATAAACTTAATAACATAGTGTGACTGACCTTCCACTTTAATTCTCTCAATTTGTAAATTCTTCTTTCTTCTCTTGGTCTAGGGGTATATACGTGGAGGGTGTCACTAATTCATTCTCTCACACTCTCAACTCAAGGCTCGTATAGTTGACATGACACCATGAGCATTAATGATATTCTTTAATATGACTAGTTCATGACAAAAGAATAGAGAATACTATAAAAAGGCAAAATGGATTAAATCATCAATTAGGCTGGTCAGCCTACATAATCTTAAACTGAACGTAGAGGAATGCTTCCTCTAACCCCAACTACTTGACTGAAGAAAATAATGTCACTGTAGATAAATTATATCAGTTCAGTCTCTTATCTTTGTCAGTCTACTCTCAGACTGAACATAGAGGAATATGCTTCCTCTGAATGAACAACAGTACTTACGAACGAGTCTTTTTCACGCTGACGTGCGACGCTATTTCGGGAGTGCGTCACAGATGAAATTCTATCCACAGAATTCTGGTCACTCAGACCATCACACACAATCTCTCTCACAAGGCTAATCCTTTGAGAGAGATTAAACAGGCCATAAACATTGGTTGTGTATCCACACACAACACTCGACACAAACACTTGCACAAATCACTCAGCCAGAATTTCCTCTTTGACTGAGGGAAAACGTCTTGCGACGAAAATAGCGGCAGGATTCTGTGAGGATCGATCGTTCCTCCTGAAGTAGGGACTCTGTTCTTCAATCAACAGGATGTGCGCACACATAGAATTTCTGCTCTTAGTATAACAGTCAGATGATCGACGAATTCGGACTTTGCGGGAGTTCATTCACGTGTATCTTTTCAACACGGAATTTTCACACTTAGACAAAACACTTCTGTTCAGCTCGCAAGCTCAAACCGCCCACTCAATGGGTTACTATCCTTGTGATACAGGATTCTTGAGAGATTCTTTTAACGTGTTATCCCTGCACACGGAGTGGCTACTCTTCCCACTTAGACTTCACGTCTTTCCGGCCCGCAAGCCCAGTGCACACTGAATCTCACTCGCTTCTGCGTCGTCTAAAGAATCACAACAAAACCCACACTCGATCAGCCTCAGCCAATCAGATTGTCAGGAATAGCGTCGTTGTGCTAGTTACGTTGAAAATGGTCGTTGAGGCTGATTGCGCCAAACGTTGGGTTTTAAAAACCTGGACATAACCCAGACAGATAGTTCACGAAAGGTCAGACTGCTACATCCAGCCAGTCTTGCATAGTTTTAAAACAAGGCAGAAAATGAGGACAACGGTTTGGCATTCCCAGACAACAGAGCAGGGGGAAAAAGCTTTCAGTCCACCTGACCTAGCGCTGCACTCAGCCCAAAAATAGGACGCCGTCACGTAGGCGTTCTCCCCAGCTCTGTTAACGGCTTCAGCAGCTAACAGCCAACTCGATCGCGTTTTCGAAAACGCATTGGGAATAAAATACAAGATAGACATGTAACAAAACTACACAAAAAATAAAAACAGGGGCTGGAACCGCCACACATAGGAGTCAGACATTCACTTCAGACATTCGACAAACTGATGTACAGCGTCACCGCTTAACCATAAAACTGGGGAGAGGGGGAGAAGAGACAGGAGGGTGGTAGGGGGCTTAGGCAAGCTAGTGCAAAGAGAACAGTGAGGGGAGGAAGATGAAGAAACTTAGACAGGATTCGGGAACGATTTCAAGAAGAGGTGAGTTTTGAGAGCAGAGCGAAAGGTCGAGGGAGAAGTAGAGTGACGAACAGAGGCGGGGAGATCATTCCAGATAGAGGGGAGCCTGATTAAAGAAAGAGCGTTCACCAAATTTTGTTTTAACTGGAGAGTCCTCCGGGAACCTGAGGATTCTTGTGTCTGCGGAAGAGCGTAGCTGTCTAGCGCATGGGTTTAGAGAGATATTGAGGAAGGGATTCGGCGAAGTAATGGTAGCAAAGACAGGCAATCTTGTATTGGACTCTAGCACTAATGGGCAACCAGTGGAGAGAGCGGAAGAGAGGAGTGAGATGATCTGACTTTTTTGACTTACAGATGAGTCGAGCTGCAGCATCTTGCACTCATGAAGCAAACATGAAGGATCAAACGTAAAGGTAGATCTGAAGATCACACTTTATTATCTGTGCGTACGGAGAACTTGTAGTTATAGTTGAATCAAATGATTCCCTTTCTTTGCCTGCAGTCGACATTTGAAGAGGAGGTGGAGATGTACGGGGCCTACCTCGAGGCTGCCTATGAGTTGTGTGGGCCATGCCAGCTTCAAGTGCAGAAGGAAATCAGCAGACAAGATGCAGTGCTGTATGGCACTCTGGCCAGACACCAACGGGAAGTGACCATCCAGTCTGCTGCCCGCGCCTACTCGGTGAGTCTGTCTGCCCTCTCTTGCTTTCAGGAATCTTTCCCACAACTTGGTCAGCCTTCTCAAGAAAAAGTCCCCTAGATTTCATCAGTAAATCTTCCACCTACCTGCACTGTTCTCTAAGGTTAAGGTGTAGTACAGATGTTAAAAAAAGGCAAGTTTGTTTAATAAAATGAACATTCCTTCAGGTCAGCAGTAGACCTCTCAGAGATCTGATTAATAAACATTGCAGTGCTTTTGCCAGTGATGTGACTGACCAGATCACATTTTACTCTATCACTTGAACCTCATCCATGTTCACTTCATCTTTGCTTGCAGCAGGGGGGCAGTTTGCTGCATGCTGCCTCCTTCTGTCACCGGGTCACCACTCTGCTGCTGCTGCTGATCACACTGGCCTTCGCAGTCATGCATGGCATGGCTGTCATGGCCGACCAAATCCTCAAGGCCCCCATGTCTGGCATGCTGGGCCACCAAGTGGTGGCAGCAGTGGCCATGTGTGGGGAGTGGCAGGCAGCGTTGCTGGTGACCGGCCTGTCTGCCTGCCTGCTGTCCAAGGTGGCTGCAGGAAAGGACAGGTGAGTGGGGGCTTAGGATGTGTTGGCTGAAAACTGGACATGGGTGTCCCAGGACTAGGATAGGCTAGCAAAGTTTAGGGCGATCCAACTGAGGGGTGTTTAGTTTTGAATGGTATAGAAAATGTTTAGAGATGAACGCTCTAGTAAGCCCTTGCAAGTCTCAAAGCTTTTCTACTGCACAAACCAGTCTTTGCATACATGTGCTTGTCATGAGCGATCATTTCTGAACTTTTTTCATACCTTTCCATAAAAAACACACCTTAGTTGGATTCCTATGACTAACTTTGTTTGCACATCCTAGTCCTGGAACACCTTTCTGGGAATCTCTTCCACTGTTGGGCCACACTCCTGGACTTGTCCTTGGAAGGAAAAGGATGTACTGTTTCTTTGTTACAGACTGTACGTTGGGGATGTGGTGTGATGTGCAGTGATGCTGTGTTCCCTTGTTACAGACTGTACATTGGGGATGTGGTGTGATGTGCAGTGATGCTGTGTTCCTTTGTTACAGACTGTACGTTGGGGATGTGGTGTGATGTGCAGTGATGCACTGTTCCCTTGTTACAGACTGTACATAGTTCTGTACAGACTGTACGTTGGGGATGTGGTGTGATGTGCAGTGATGCACTGTTTCTTTGTTACAGACTGTACGTTGGGGATGTGGTGTGATGTGCAGTGATGCACTGTTCCCTTGTTACAGACAGTACATTGGGGATGTGGTGTGATGTGCAGTGATGTACTGTTTCTTTGTTACAGACTGTACGTTGGGGATGTGGTGTGATGTGCAGTGATGCACTGTTCCCTTGTTACAGACAGTACATTGGGGATGTGGTGTGATGTGCAGTGATGCACTGTTTCTTTGTTACAGACTGTACATTGGGGATGTGGTGTGATGTGCAGTGATGCACTGTTTCTTTGTTACAGACTGTACGTTGGGGATGTGGTGTGATGTGCAGTGATGTACTGTTTCTTTGTTACAGACTGTACGTTGGGGATGTGGTGTGGTGTGATGTGCAGTGATGCACTGTTCCCTTGTTACAGACAGTACATTGGGGATGTGGTGTGATGTGCAGTGATGCACTGTTTCTTTGTTACAGACTGTACATTGGGGATGTGGTGTGATGTGCAGTGATGCACTGTTCCCTTGTTACAGACAGTACATTGGGGATGTGGTGTGATGTGCAGTGATGCACTGTTTCTTTGTTACAGACAGTACATTGGGGATGTGGTGTGATGTGCAGTGATGCACTGTTTCTTTGTTACAGACTGTACATTGGGGATGTGGTGTGATGTGCAGTGATGTACTGTTTCTTTGTTACAGACTGTACGTTGGGGATGTGGTGTGATGTGCAGTGATGCACTGTTCCCTTGTTACAGACAGTACATTGGGGATGTGGTGTGATGTGCAGTGATGCACTGTTCCCTTGTTACAGACTGTACATTGGGGATGTGGTGTGATGTGCAGTGATGCACTGTTCCCTTGTTACAGACTGTACATTGGGGGTGTGGTGTGATGTGTAGTGATGCTGTGTTCCCTTGTTACAGACTGTACATTGGGGGTGTGGTGTGATGTGTAGTGATGCTGTGTTCCTTTGTTACAGACTGTACATTGGGGATGTGGTGTGATGTGCAGTGATGCTGTGTTCCCTTGTTACAGACTGTACATTGGGGGTGTGGTGTGATGTGTAGTGATGCTGTGTTCCTTTGTTACAGACTGTACATTGGGGATGTGGTGTGATGTGCAGTGATGCACTGTTTCTTTGTTACAGACTGTACATTGGGGATGTGGTGTGATGTGCAGTGATGCTGTGTTCCCTTGTTACAGACTGTACATTGGGGATGTGGTGTGATGTGCAGTGATGCTGTGTTCCCTTGTTACAGACTGTACATTGGGGATGTGGTGTGATGTGCAGTGATGCACTGTTCCCTTGTTACAGACTGTACATTGGGGATGTGGTGTGATGTGCAGTGATGCTGTGTTCCCTTGTTACAGACTGTACATTGGGGATGTGGTGTGATGTGCAGTGATGCACTGTTCCCTTGTTACAGACAGTACATTGGGGATGTGGTGTGATGTGCAGTGATGCACTGTTTCTTTGTTACAGACTGTACATTGGGGATGTGGTGTGATGTGCAGTGATGCACTGTTCCCTTGTTACAGACTGTACATTGGGGATGTGGTGTGATGTGCAGTGATGCACTGTTCCCTTGTTACAGACTGTACATTGGGGATGTGGTGTGATGTGCAGTGATGCTGTGTTCCCTTGTTACAGACTGTACATTGGGGATGTGGTGAGCTTCTGCTGCTGGCTGGTGCTCTTCATCCTCCACCATGCAGATGTGGTGCCAGGTCTTGGGGCAGGCAGGGACATGGTTGCCATGGCAACTGCTGTCTGTGTGCTCAATGTGCTGGCTGCGATCTGGTGCTGTGCCTTGGATCGTCGCCTGCCGCGTAACCTCTCCTCCACCAGTGTGCAGAGGTGAGTGAGTGCATTTCCACCAGTGTGCAGAGGTGAGTGAGTGCATTTCCACCAGTGTGCAGAGGTCAGTGAGTGCATTTCCACCAGTGTGCAGAGGTGAGTGAGTGCATTTCCACCAGTGTGCAGAGGTCAGTGAGTGCATTTCCACCAGTGTGCAGAGGTCAGTGAGTGCATTTCCACCAGTGTGCAGAGGTCAGTGAGTGCATTTCCACCAGTGTGCAAAGGTGAGTGAGTGCATTTCCACCAGTGTGCAGAGGTCAGACATGGGACTGATCCGTATTTATACGGATTTCGGTATTTTTTTACAGTCAATGGGTCATTTCTGAGATCGACGCAAATCCGAAGAGAAAATTGGGGGGGGGGGGGGGGGGTGAGGGTGAACTTTGGCGCCTTCGCAAGTTCGGTTGTCGGGTCGTTCCGTCATGTTTCGCGAAATACTGCGACGTCATTTATCCAGACTTTACGCGCGTTTTGATTGGTCACAATCATTGCCGATCTTTGCCGAAGCTGAAAATACTCGTTTTCGGATTCTCCGAGCGCTTGCGCAGTCGTGAAGTCGAAGCAGTCAAAATGGCGACTTACTCCTATCGCGTGTTCACGGACAATGAAAGTGTTGAGTCCGCGAACATCGACAAGGTTGACAGTGTGAAAAACAAATGGAAAGCGCAATGGCTGACGGAGAGAGTTGTAGTGAAATACAAGGGCAAGGAGAGATCCCAGTTGATCGGCGATTCCATTGCAAAAATCGACGTGCCTGGAGAAGCCATTTGCAAGTGGTGCGAGAAAGGAATCATCAATTACGGGACAAATGGAAAGTCTGCGTTGGTAAAGCATCTCACCACCAACAAACACGCAGTGAAATTGGATTTGCATCGAACAACGGCGCCTGTGGACTTCATGTTTACCAATGAGGTCAGTTGCATTGATCGTGGAACGTTTGGGGTCAAGCTAGTATTTACCGAAAATGCGAGTGGCGCTAATGAGGCTAATGTCTTCGAAATGGCTTAGAAATGAGCATATATATCGTTATCCCCTTCTTGAGTACGATGTATTTAAGCTATTCTAACTATATTTGACCAAATTACGTTAGAAACAGCAAACTTTTGAAACACAGACAGGCGGTCGCCATTTCGGTCCATTTCAATGTGGGCGCTGCCATTTTGACCTCCATTTAGATCGGTCCATTTCGATGACCGAAAGGTCTATTAAATGAATGCATTATATTATGTGGTTGTCTTAAACCTTTTCTGACGGCTAACGAGTATTCTCATTTAGGCCGAGTGCTCACCACCACCGGTGTAGCGTAATATTTGGTTCATCGTAATGGATGGTTCCCATTTCATGAAAAGATTCGTGACAGTGGCGTCTTTTGCGAAATGGCGCTAACGAGGCTAATGTCTTCGAAATGGCTTAGAAATGAGCATATATATCGTTATCCCCTTCTTGAATATGGTGTATTTAAGCTATTCTAACTATATTTGACCAAACGGCAACATTTTGAAACACAGACATGCGGTCGCCATTTCGGTCCATTTCAATGTGGCTGTTTCTAACGTAATTTGGTCAAATATAGTTCTGGTTTAATTAATTAGAATAGCTTAAATATATCAAATTCAAGAAGGGGATAACGATATATATGCTCATTTCTAAGCTATTTCGGTAAATAGCATGACCGGAAAGTTTGGGGTGCAGGGAGGGGTGGGGTTAGCAAGCCTGGGAAATGCCATGGATGGGTAAAAAAAAATCAATGGCGAAAATCAATAGAGTAAACTGACTTCATATTTCAAGTTTCAATTGAAAGCGTTTGAGGCTAATTTTGAGAACTACCCATATTTTTTATTTGATTTATTATTGTAGTTTTTTTTTACTCACATGCGAAGCAAAAGTGAGTCTATGTACTGAGCCGTGTCGTCCGTCCGTCCGTCCGTCCGTCCGTCCGGGCGGGCGTCCGTAAAAAACTTAAACGTTGGATTTTTCTCGGAGACTATTAAGTCTATCAACACCAAATGTGGCATGATGGTGTATGATGACAAGGCCTCAAAAAATATACATAGTGACTTGACCTTGCTTCAAGGTCAAGGTCACAGGAGCCATAAATGTGGTCTCAAAAACAGTCATTTTTCACATTTTCCCAATTTTCTCCCAGGTTATTGAGAATGGCGACCTTAGCTACAAGTGGTATATAGGTCAAAGCAAGCCCTATCTTTTGATACCAGTTTGGTTGACCTTGCTTCAAGGTCAAGGTCACAGTAGCTCTTCAAAGTTGGATTGTATACATATTTTGAAGTGACCTTGACCCTGAACTATGGAAGATAACTGTTTCAAACTTAATAATTATGTGGGGCACATGTTATACTTTCATCATGAGACACATTTGGTCACATATCATCAAGGTCAAGGTCACTTTGACCCTTATGAAATGTGACCAAAATGGGGTAGTGAACCACTAAAAGTGACTATATCTCATGGTAGAAAGTGCCAATAAGCACCATTGTGCTTCCTATGTCTTGAATTAACAGCTTTGTGTTGCATGACCTTGGATGACCTTGACCTTGGGTCAAGGTCACATGTATTTTGGTAGGGAAAATGTGTAAAGCATTTCTTTGTGTATGATGTCATTGGTAGGTTTAGTTGTTTGACCTTGACCTTGAAGGTCACCTGAAGGTCAAGGTCATATAAAGGTCAAGGTCAAGCATGTGAGTCGTATGGGCTTTGCCCTTCTTGTTACATTTGCCTCAAATTCTGAATTTGTGGTGTTTTCAAATCGAATGTTTATATGGGTGGTTCTCAGAAACATGGGTCAAATTTGTGACATGAAAATCTGACAATAATCAACCGTGTTAATGCATACCTAAGTGGGTTTGGAATCTTCATTCTTGATTTTCTAATACATAACTTTTTATTCAATATTGTTGTGAAATTCAAACATTCAATTTCAAAAGTCCATGTTAAAAGTCTATGTTTAAAAAAAGTGAATTATTCAAAAAATTTGAAACAGCCGCATGAGCTACAAATAAGGTTTGCAGCACAGAGAGAGAACTTGATATGAAGTAGGAAAGTATGGTTTTTAATTTTTTAACATTTTTAAAATTGCATTCTTTTAACAAAAGTTCAGTAGGGCTGGTGGTGTAAAGGTTAAATTTCAAACACTTCATAATGTGGTTGATTACAGGCAATTGATGTGGAACAGCCAGTGTTCTCAGCCAGCAATGCTGGAGGGGCTGCTGACAGTGCATCAGCGGGGGGGAAATCTGCGGATGTCAAGTTCAAGAAGCCTGTATCTATGGAGTCTCGAATCATCAACCAGCAAGTGAGTACAGTGCAATTATGCAGCTTGTATGAAATTGAATAGAATATACTTTTTCCTCAGGTTATAGTGTTCCATTCTGCGAGTGTCAGGAACCGACCTGATCGGTTCTACACCCGTTCTGTGATTGCTAGAACCGACCTGGCCGGTTCTATTCTTGAATGGTTCATTTCATTCCATCTGCTACTCTGTATTCGTTTTTAATGATTTCCCTAAATCTGTTGTGAGTTTTACTACTTTTATTGCTTGGCAAAGTACCCTGAGAGGAGTGAAAATTGTAAGAAATTATTTTCATTCATTTCCTGAGTGTTGTACTTTTCCATCAGTTTCTCATTGCTGTTTCTGTTATCATCAAAATAATTGCAAGAAATATGTAGCTCATTCTTAGATCTTTCTTGACATATATGTTTTATAAGGGCTGCCTTTATTCCTTCTCCTGTTAAAATATCATTTTTAATGTGACCCGTTAATGCAGAAAAACTCAGACATTCCGGAAAAGTGGTCTGACACACGCATGATTTCCTGAAATTTGTGTGTTTCAGGCACTTGTACTTGCTGTCGTGGCTGAACAGTCATGGTCTTTCGCAAGTGTTCCAGTCATCATTGATCTTGCGAAAGCCTTGGCTGCAGACCCAGAAGCCCTGAGTGAACTAAAGATGGACAGGACAACAGCAGCGTACAAGATGAAATTTGGCCTCGCAACCACGTTCACCGAAAGAACGGTCGCCATTCTTCGACAGAGCAAGTTTTCGCTAAACATTGATGAGGCGACTGCTTCAAATACTGCTCGAGTTCTGGCACTGATGGTGAACTTCGTTGATCCAGCAACAGGTTGCCTTGCAACTGAACATCTGGCATCACTGAGCTTGGTGCGTGTGGATTCTGAGAGCGTCTTCAATGCAGTTGATGAACTGTTCAAAACCCATGACATCCCCTGGCTAAATCTGATAGCCATTCTCATGGACAGCTGTTCGGTCATGAGAGGGTCCAAAGCTGGATTCGAAACGCTGGTGCGGAAGAAGCGTGCACCCTGGCTGCTGGATATCGACGGTGATGTCTGTCACCATGTCCACAATGCTTCAAAGCACTTCACAGAACCATTTCAGCATTGGCTGGAAGGACTGTTTTCAGATATTCACAGCGAATTCCATTGGTCATCTGGCAATCAAGATGCACTGAAGGAAATCTGCTTCCTCCTCTCAACAAAGTACAATGCCCCACAGAATTATGTGGCTCACAGATGGCTGTCTGTGTATGACTGCGCCCAGGCAACAATGCTGCAGTTGAAGCCCCTCACAGTGTACATGTTTGCATTTCTTTCCGCTGAGGACAAGCGAGTGTACGGATCACACTTCAACGCCATCTGCCACGACTTGAGCGGTGCAGCTATGACCAGACTGCAGCAGCTCTTGCAAGACCTGAAAAAGCGGGGCCGTACAGATGCAGGCAAGAAGAGAGCAGCTCGTTTGGTTGACAAGTTGCTTGTCCATCGCAAGTGGTCGAAACTCGTCATGGGCCTCTACATGGGAGTTCTGTCAGTTCTGAAAGAGTATGTTTGCTTATTTCAGTCCAGAGCATGTCTTGTGCACCAGCTGCACAAAGAGCAACTGAAGCTGTTCAAGAGGTTCCTGGCAATGTTCCTGGAAGAGGAGGCATACAAAGGCCTGACAGCGGATGGTCTCAGTGACCCAAAGATCATTGACCTGGGCAGTGAGAAAAACTGCATGGCATTGGAGGAGATGTTCCTCGGGGCCACTGCAGACTATGAGATGAAAACTGCGAATGAAAAACTTGCAAACAAGTTCAGATCAACAGCAA
>JAWQFJ010002801.1:128346-135846 GCA_034096865.1 Theodoxus fluviatilis
AGTAAGTGTGGGACAGCTTGGATGTTCATTTGTGATCAGTCATTTTCATGGACAATTGCATTGCAGGCACTCCCTTCCCAGGAGTCCCGCCCTCAACACCTCCAGCCACAGCGAGAACAGCACCACAGTGCTGTCCTCCGTCAGCACCAGTAGGCGCTGCCGTCCAGACCTCACCCCTCCTCCGTCCTCCCTCACCCCTGCCCCCACTTCCTCCCGCACCCCTGTCCCCACTTCCTCTCATTCCTTCCCATTCTTTCCCAGCTCCTACTCATCCCGCACCCCCACCATCTTCCCATCTCAGGTGAGAGACATGTCACCTGAGCCCACTCTGTCCCCCACGACAGCCGGGGTTTGGCCAGAGGTACAGAACTGAGTCAAGCCCAGGTGGCACCAGTGCTTCCCCAAGCCCATTCAATGGCAGCACCGTGAGGTTCGGAGGAACCAGCGTGTTTGGCCAGGGTCCTGGCTACACCCGGTCTGGCACCATGTTCCGGAAGGAGGGTCTCTCAGACTGGACCTTTGGATACAAGCCGGTTGTCTCAGAGGGCAGCCCCCTGAGTTTCAGTGTGACCCACCCTGCCCCAGCAAGAGTGTTCTCGTCAGAGAGGCCCTCTTGGAGCCCTGTGCCAACGCAGCAAGGCTACGAGTTTGGCGCCTGTGGCAGTGCCCACAGGCGTCCCCCTTCTGCCATGGTCTTTGACTCTGGTTCTTCTGTCGGACGCACTTCCATCTTTGGCAGTGAGATTCCCCCTGCCAAGCTGCCTGCCCCGGGCAGAGACGCTGATGAGGAGGAGCTTGACTTGGAAATAGAGGCCATCAACCTTGGGACCACCAGAATGCCCCCCTCTGAATCTGGTATGTGCTGCCCATGCAAATTAGAATTGACAACTATTCAAGATGGTTTACCAACAGAGATGTTTGTCATGCAAACAGTGCCAAATTTGACAGGTGTTATTGAAGTCTTTCCTTCTTCACAATAGGTCTACCATTTTACGGTGTATATAAACACTGTTAAGACTTCATTTTTGTAACTTTTTACTAGGACATAAATTGAAATCTAAGTTGTGCAATTTGGATGGTAGTATTGCTACTTACTTGAACCCCTGTCTCTATGGTTCATGTGTGTCCAGTCGCAAAGCAGATGCCTGCCTTTTCCTTTCCAGGTGTGTTTTCAGCGGTCAGTTTTGGCGCAAGCCAGGAGAGCTATGCCTTGAGGAAGCCTGGGGAGCCACGACCCCTCATCACCCCAGCCAAGCTGGATGTGGTGCACTTCCGCTCTGCCACGCCACGCTCCACTGGCAAGTAGCATTGGGTGTCACTGTCAGGCACTGTGCTCTGAAAACGTTGGGAATCTCTTCCACTGATGGGCCACACTAGTAAACTCGTCCGAGAAAAGGGGTGCAATGTTGGTCGTTTGATTCTCAGTGATTCCCACACAGAATGACAACCAAATTATTATGTGCTCGCTAGCTCACATGCACGATCTTGGACGGTTATTCTTCCCACAGAATGGCAATAAAGTGTGAATAATTGACAAACTGGTGTACACAATACACTTTCAGCTGAATTGGGTTGCGATGAATACAGTGGAGTCCGGATATATGATGGGTGTTTGTCCAGCCGTTTGACCCGACATATAAGTGGACCCGACATATGTGAAGTTGGGGGTCAGGGTCAAGGGAAGCAACTCCGTCATAACTCAATCACACAATCATGCATGTATTATGTATACGTGTATCACTCTCATCTTGTGACAAAACAACAACATGAATGACAAAAGACTGAAAATAACAGGTCAATCAGAGACAAAACTAACAGGACAAAGAAAGAAAAATGATGGGAAACCAAAATTCAAGCCAACCAGCCAGTGCTCGGGGTAAAGTCTGAGCCCAAGCACTCTGCAAAATCTTTAGATTTCTCCATTAGCATAGGGCCTGTGACAGTCTGTTTTTTGTTTCTAACTGCCAATAACCACAAGCCAAGGGCCGACTCAACATCCTCGTTTTAGCCGGTTTGTTTTCGTTTTCGCGACTTGTCTGGGATGGTGGCAGCGGTGTCACAAATTTCCGCTTCATTTGCTATGATCCTCTCGAGTGTTCTCATCGAAATCCCCATCTCTGCAACAAGTTTTTGTCTTGGTTCTCCGGACTTTATTCTGTCAAGCATTTTCAACTTGTCCTTCATTACATGATTTAAGGGAACGTTTCTTATTTGTTTCTTTAGATATCAAAGTCGATGAACCAGTAACATTCCTAATGTACAGTAAGCAAAAGAAGACCATAAGATCAACTAGCATGTTTTTGTATAAGGCATTTTTAAACGTAGACAGGATGCGCTTGAGTCTGCGGAGCGGGACAGCTTTTATATCTATTAATTATTTTCTCTTGGATGTATTGGCATGTATTGACACTGCACTCAAAATATACTGTTACTGTATACTTGAAATGTGTTGACATGCACTGACACTGTACACTTGAAAGGGACCGGTGGCCTATTCAATAAATGTATTTGTTTGTTCTCTCTCTCTCAACATTAAAAAAATCTCTCCATGTATATGAGCAGCAAGAGTACAGCAGCTCTACTTTACATCACACAGTTGACAAGAAGAGTCAGGGCTCTGACAGCCACAGCCAGGGGCAGACTGCCCTGACTGAGGACCACCTGTCCGAGTTCAACCGCCAGACCAGCAAGAACGACCGCGTCAGTGGGGGCATGCAAAGACTATCCCTGATGCGGCGCTGCCGCACGGAATCAATGTCAGCAGACGAGGATGAGGATTTCTGGGAGTCTGCCTCTCTCCACACCGGCACTACCCTAGGTCCTGCAGACAGCTCCTCCAGTCTGCGTCAACGGGGTGAGTGTCGCGTAATCTGCACTGTATATCTGGCTCGTGTTGTGTATATGGTCTCCATATCTGAATATGTGTTTCTTTGTCTACATGTACTTGAGGTCTGTGTTGTGTGTATTGTTTCTGGAACTGTGGTCTCTCTGCTGTTGCCCAGGTTGTGTTGAGCATATTTTGCTTAGGCAAAAAATAAACCCCCCCAAAAAGTTGTGGTTGAAGTAATATGACAGAAAAAAGGGTCAGGAGGTCAGCCACAACCTTTTTGACTCACATGCGAAGCAAAAGTGAGTCTATGTACTCAGCCGTGTCGTCCGTCTGTCCGTCCGTCCGGGCGTCCGTCCGGGCGTAAAAAACTTAAACGTTGGATTTTTCTCGGAGACTATTAAGTCTATCAACACCAAATGTGGCATGATGGTGTATGATGACAAGGCCTCAAAAAACATACATAGTGACTTGACCTTGCTTCAAGGTCAAGGTCACAGGAGCCATAAATGTGGTCTCAAAAACAGTCATTTTTCACATTTTCCCAATTTTCTCCCACGTTATTGAGAATGGCGACCTTAGCTACAAGTGGTATATAGGTCAAAGCAAGCCCTATCTTTTGATACCAGTTCGGTTGACCTTGCTTCAAGGTCAAGGTCACAGGAGCTCTTCAAAGTTGGATTGTATACATATTTTGAAGTGACCTTGACCCTGAACTATGGAAGATAACTGTTTCAAACTTAATAATTATGTGGGGCACATGTTATACTTTCATCATGAGACACATTTGTTCACATATCATCAAAGTCAAGGTCACTTTGACCCTTATGAAATGTGACCAAAATGGGGTAGTGAACCACTAAAAGTGACTATATCTCATGGTAGAAAGTGCCAATAAGCACCATTGTGCTTCCTATGTCTTGAATTAACAGCTTTGTGTTGCATGACCTTGGATGACCTTGACCTTGGGTCAAGGTCACATGTATTTTGGTAGGAAAAATGTGTAAAGCATTTCTTTGTGTATGATGTCATTGGTAGGTTTAGTTGTTCGACCTTGACCTTGAAGGTCAAGGTCATATAAAGGTCAAGGTCAAGCATGTGAGTCGTATGGGCTTTGCCCTTCTTGTTTCTTCTTCTTTCGTCATTTTAGAATATTCCAGATTAGACAAAAACCAAACTTTCTATCACCAATCTCAACAGTGAACATAGTGTCCCATATCACCAATATCAACAGTGTATTGTCCCATATCACCAATCTCAACAGTGTAGTGTCCCATATCACCAATCTCAACAGTGTAGTGTCCCATATCACCAATCTCAACAGTGTATTGTCCCATATCACCAATCTCAACAGTGTAGTGTCCCATATCACCAATCTCAACAGTGTATTGTCCCATATCACCAATCTCAACAGTGTAGTGTCCCATACCACCAATCTCAACAGTGTAGTGTCCCATACCACCAATATCAACAGTGTATCGTCCCATATCACCAATATCAACAGTGTTTTGTCCCATATCACCAATATCGACAGTGTATTGTCCGATATCACCAATATCAACAGTGTATTGTCCCATATCACCAATATCAACAGTGTCGTGTCCCATATCACCAATCTCAACAGTGTAGTGTCCCATATCACCAATCTCAACAGTGTCGTGTCCCATATCACCAATCTCAACAGTGTCGTGTCCCATATCACCAATCTCAACAGTGTAGTGTCTCATATCACCAATCTCAACAGTGTATTGTCCCATATCACCAATCTCAACAGTGTAGTGTCCCATATCACCAATCTCAACAGTGTATTGTCCCATATCACCAATCTCAACAGTGTAGTGTCCCATATCACCAATCTCAACAGTGTATTGTCCCATATCACCAATATCAACAGTGTATTGTCCCATATCACCAATATCAACAGTGTATTGTCCCATATCACCAATATCAACAGTGTAGTGTCCCATATCACCAATATCAACAGTGTAGTGTCCCATATCACCGATCTCAACAGTGTAGTGTCCCATATCACCAATCTCAACAGTGTAGTGTCCCATATCACCAATCTCAACAGTGTAGTGTCTCATATCACCAATCTCAACAGTGTATTGTCCCATATTACCAATCTCAACAGTGTAGTGTCCCATATCACCAATCTCAACAGTGTATTGTCCCATATCACCAATCTCAACAGTGTATTGTCCCATATCACCAATCTCAACAGTGTATTGTCCCATATCACCAATCTCAACAGTGTAGTGTCCCATATCACCAATCTCAACAGTGTAGTGTCCCATATCACCAATCTCAACAGTGTAGTGTCCCATATCACCAATCTCAACAGTGTAGTGTCCCATATCACCAATCTCAACAGTGTAGTGTCCCATATCACCAATCTCAACAGTGTAGTGTCCCATATCACCAATCTCAACAGTGTATTGTCCCATATCACCAATATCAACAGTGTATTGTCCCATATCACCAATCTCAACAGTGTAGTGTCCCATATCACCAATATCAACAGTGTAGTGTCCCATATCACCAATATCAACAGTGTAGTGTCCCATATCACCAATCTCAACAGTGTAGTGTCCCATATCACCAATCTCAACAGTGTATTGTCCCATATCACCAATCTCAACAGTGTAGTGTCCCATATCACCAATATCAACAGTGTATTGTCCCATATCACCAATCTCAACAGTGTATTGTCCCATATCACCAATATCAACAGTGTATTGTCCCATATCACCAATATCAACAGTGTAGTGTCCCATATCACCAATATCAACAGTGTAGTGTCCCATATCACCAATCTCAACAGTGTAGTGTCCCATATCACCAATATCAACAGTGTATTGTCCCATATCACCAATATCAAGTGTAGTGTCCCATATCACCAATATCAACAGTGTAGTGTCCCATATCACCAATCTCAACAGTGTATTGTCCCATATCACCAATCTCAACAATGTAGTGTCCCATATCACCAATATCAACAGTGTATTGTCCCATATCACCAATCTCAACAGTGTAGTGTCCCATATCACCAATCTCAACAGTGTATTGTCCCATATCACCAATATCAACAGTGTGCTGGCGGCAAAGGGTAAGGCAAAAAAACCAAGTTAATAATAATAATAATAATAATAATTTATTATACTTATAAAGCGCCTTTCCCGAGGTTCTAAGCGCGTAACATATATACATACATATACAAAAATAAACATACAACACAGTCTATACATTTAGTCATCCAGTCATAGTCAAACACATGCATTCAGATGTACACAGTCAGACTGACAATATACTATACAAATATTTACACAGATGTCAAGATGTACGTGGGGGTAGAGGAGGGGGGGGGGTGCGGCAGGATTCTAACAAATTCACAAGTAATATTGCTGAAAAAGGTAGGTTTTGAGGTTGGATTTGAAGGAAGAGATGGAGGTAGAGTGTCGGATATTGTGAGGGAGAGAATTCCACAGTTGAGGGCCATAGTATGAGAAAGAGCGAAAGCCATGAGTTCTGCGCTTGAAGCGACCTTGGCGGAGGAGTCGAGTGTCAGCAGAAGAGCGGAGTGAGCGAGAAGGGGTGTACAGAGAGACCAGATCAGAGAGATAGGCAGGTGCAGATTCAGAGATGATGTTGTAGCAGAGACATGCAATCTTATACTTGATACGTTCAGAAACAGGCAGCCAGTGGAGATCTTTCATGAGTTGTTATTATGGTATCCCAACCAACCCTATTTCTTTCTGCCAACCCTAAACTTATGTTTGATCATGCAGAGAAAAAGAGAAGAAAATAAGAAATTGATGTTTACAAAGAACTGCATTTTGTTGCATCTTCCCTGCCCAATGACCACTCAGGGAATCCACAGAGTACAAAAAGTGTATTCAGTGAAAGAAAGTTTGGTTCATGTTTAATCTGACTTCTTCTAAAACAAAAGAAAGAAAAAAGTTCAGGCTGACCTACTGACCCATTTTTTGTGGTCTATGTTCCCTTAACCACAATATCTTTTTCAATCTTTTTGGCCTAGTATGAGACTGGCAGCAAGAATGGAGCCTAGCATTATGGGACATCATACATGAATGGTTCTGTTCACTGTTCCTCCTGACTGATGCACTGGAACTTGTACAAGGCTGTGTGGTGGAGTGGCTAGTGACTGACGCACTGGAACTTGTACAAGGCTGTGTGGTGGAGTGGCTAGTCACTGATGCACTGGAACTTGTACAAGGCTGTGTGGTGGAGTGGCTAGTGACTGTCACACTGGAACTTGTACAAGGCTGTGTGGTGGAGTGGCTACGCACAGGAACTTGTGAAAGGCTGTGTGGTGGAGTGGCTAGTGCTCTTGACGTGCCGTCCATGTTTGCTAGTGGGTAGAATGTTCCAAGCTGTGTGTATCCCGCAGTTGCATTCTTGAGCTAGGTGCTTAATTCACATGACTTCTTCCTGCCCAGGCATACAACTAGCTGCCTATGAGGGCTGAGCTGTAGAGTTCTGAAAGTTCATCTTGGCAAATTCATCCACAGCCTGCTTGTATGCTCCCCATGGAGTGGAGATGGTGGAATGTTAAGTGAAGTAGCCCAATGACCAGAGGGTAAAGGTATGCACGTAGAACACCCATCAAAGGGTGAAGGTCTCAGGAGAAAAAGGACCCTTACGTTTGTCTC